>RJWK010032027.1:0-18095 GCA_004363435.1 Platanista minor
GGGCACGAACCCATGTCCCCTGCATCGGCAGGCAGACTCCCAACCACTGCGCCACCAGGGAAGCCCTAAATGCTATATATAAAATAAACAACAAGGTCCTACTGTATAGCACAGGGAACTATATTCAATATCCTCTAGTAAACCATAATGGAAGAGAATATGAAAAAGAATATGTGTATATATCTGAATCACTTCACTGTACACCAGAAACTAACACAACATAGTAAATCAACTATAGTTCAATTAAAAAATAAAAATAAATAAAAATAAATAAAAGCACCTGACCCTTTATATCAGGGATACCCTCCCTTTTAGATATCAGGGATATCTAAAACTGCAAAACTGCTTCCAACTGTCCCAGTACACTTTCTTTGCTCTATTTATTTCTCTCAGTTTTTTTGTATATCTAACATATTAAGTATCTAACTTATTCTGTTTATTTTCTATTTCTATCAGAATGTAAACTCCATGAAGGTAAGGATTCGTCTGTTTTGCTCAGTGCTATATCTCCATTGCCTAGAACAGTGCCTGGTGCACCACATAAACATTTGTTGAGTAAATAAATAAATTAATTTTTAAAGATACAATATTCATTCATCAGACATTTATTAAGCAGACACTGTGTGATTCTGTCTCATATAAGTAAGTACCTATCCTGGTTTGTGAGTGTATCCATTTACTTAACACGTTATTAAATGTGCAGTTCCAAGCACCCTCTTGGAATCATGATGTACCTGGCCAAATTAGACCATGCTTTCTGTCACTTGACAATTTTGAGAGGCTGTTAAGGTGTTGGGAGCACATGCCTGAGCTTAAAAGGTGGATCCACCACTTACTAACTGTGTCATTTTGAGCATGTTCTTTAGCCTTTTTGTACCTCAGAGTGTGCATCTGAAAAGTTGGGCTGTGGTGAGGATGAAATGAGATAATACAAGTAAAGTGCCTAGAATAGTGCCTGGCACATAGTATGTGCTCTTTGGTGTTTGTGTTGGTGTGTGATCTACCTAGATCAAAACAGTTTCTATACTTAGCTTGTTTTTGCATTTGTATGTATTCAGAAATAATGTCTAATATTTTTCTCACACTGGAAGCAAGTGGCAAATTGAATAGAAAATGTATTCAATGCACTAGCACGTTTTTTTCAGATGTTCGACATTTGTTTGGTTTTTAAAAATAAGTACTGTGTCATTCACACTCTCCAATATTTTTGCCTCATTGGGGAAGGAAAAATAATGATTATTAAACATTATCTAATTATCTTAGCCCAGTGTTGCTTTCACTCTCTGAGTAAGCCAGGGATTATGTACACTATGTTCCAGAAACATAAAGCATAGAAGGATAAGTGAAAACTAAAGGATAGAAGTTTGTGAATTCAAGAAAAATTCAGGGGGACAGTTTTCAAGGGCATCATCACCTGGGGATAGGTAGTCTGGCATGGTGCTACTGGGGGATAGAAAGTAGGACAAGAAACCAGAGACTCTGAGGACTCCAAGTTGTGATGGAATCTCCATTTACTCTTGCTTTCTGGTAATGGGACCTTGAACCAGTCCGCTGACTTCTTAGAGAAGAAGAAAAGTGTGACGAGTGAGTGCTGTGTAGACAGAGACCTCAGTTTGAATCCCACTGATCTCAGAGAGACAGCAGTGAGTGGTCCTGAAGAGAGATCTTAGTTCCCTGCCCAGGAATTGAACCTGGGTAGTCTGGATGAAAACCAGGAATCCTAGTCACTAGACCGCCAGGGGCTGGAGGCTAGAAGCAAAGTGGCCCTGGCTCTTTCCCCCATTTGAAAGCAAGAATGTTTCAAGGAGGCAAAAGCTGTAAAACAGGTGCAAAGTTTATTATTAGAGACACAGCACAAAGTATGGGAGAGCACACAGAGAAACAGTTTAAGACTGAAGCTAGGCAGAGATACACACCCAGAGAGAAAGGGTGTGGGCGTCCTGTCTACTGAGGAGGAACTCAGTAAGTCAGAAACTAGGCAGAGATACACACCCGGAGAGGAGTGTGGGCGTCCTGAATGAGGAGGGCAGTAAAGAGGTGATTTAAATCACTTACATAGGACAGTCCTTCCGGGTCTTTGTTTACTTTGGCCAATTGTTTGTTTCTTTTTTCCCACATGTGACCTGCCCGAGGATCCTCCCCAACATGCATGCGCAAAGTTTTGCTGGGATGTGTCCACACTTATAAGGTGGTGACCCCTCCCTTTCTGACCCCCAAGGAGCCTTCCTGCGCATGTGCAGACAGGGAAGTTTTCCTTGACCTCAGGAGTGGTCATCTTATCTCTTTACTTGAGCAGAGCTCAGCTTCTGCCACTAGCTTTGTCTTGGAGTGTCTGGGTGAGAACACAGCTTCAGTTTTACTCCACTTGACAGACACCAGCTGTCCAGCCCAGGGGCCCATCTATCTCCTACCTCAACACTGCTAATTAATTACTTGAGGATTTGTGGCCAAATTGCTGAGTCTCTCTTGTCTTAATTTTCTCATCTGTATATCGGCCATAAAAGAATCTCTCTCACAGCGCTGGTGAGACAAGACATAAATTAAGTCACTTTGTACTGTGCTTGGTACATGAAAAATGCACAGTACATTGTTGTCGCTATAATGATGGGTAATACCAGCATCCACCTGAAAAGATTTAGGGGCTAAATGAGATATCAGAAGCACCGAGCACATAGTACATGTTTTTAAAATGTTCTTACCTACTTCCTTTTTTGGCTTTCCTCGAAATGGGTGTAATTCTCATCCTTCCCTGGAGAGTAATTCCACCTTCTGCTCCCTTTTCTCCTCTCCAGCAGCTTCTCCTCACATAGTCTCCTTTGAGTGATGCTCACATAGTGCATCTGCCCACGTGTCTTGCTTCATGTTCACGAAATGCAAAATTCAGAGGAGGATGGCAAAATGGGCCACTTAGCGAATGCTAATCTTTTTGAGCTTTTCCACTGAAAATATACCCATCTACATCTCTCTCTTCTTCTCAAAGATGATCATATCTCCTCAGTACTTAAAATCACAGAATCCTAATGCTAAATAGAATGGCAGAAAACTGAGGGCCTGAGGGCCAGCGTAGTCCAGAGATATTTTGCTTCACTGTCCAGGGTTGGCTTCCGTGGTGTTTTTAAAATTTTGAATGAGTCAATAATATTTTTAAAAGTCAGACATTTCAAATTAAAACACACACGTACAAACTCACACATATTTCTGGCTACTCTGGCAAAGTGGGATGACTTGACAGCTCTAAGCCCAGATTCTCCTAGGAGACAATGGGCTGGAGTAGAACAGCAGCTGCCCTTTACTTTAGTGCCCTATGGTTAGACCGAGTCCCCCACCACTGTCTTCCTTTATTCCTTTATTTATCTACATAGCTGCTGCTCACATAATAGTCCAGTTATCTCCATGCGCAGATATGGGACCTGAAGCCAATCTAGGCTTAGGGCTACTTACAGATTGAAAAGTGAGTTAGTAACTGAATGAAGATGAGAAATCTAGCTTTTGGATTCTTGGATCCCTGTTCTTCTTAATCATCTTAGTTAAATTCATGGGAGATCATTACTCAGCTGAGGACAGGTTTTTAATTTTTTTATGACTACTTTTCAAACATCTTGACCCATGCTCTCCCTTGGTTAGAATATGACCAAGTCTCAATGAATTCACTTCAGTCCCATTTCCTTCATTCTGTCTTATAGCTCCCAGCCATTACCCCCTGCACTTGTTTCCAAGTTGTAAGGCACTGGCCTTGCTTGTAGATAATGTTCAGTGAATGTTAGGTGACTCTACTTGATACCGTTCATCCAGAGATGGCAGACTCAGATGCTCATCGGAGCCAGGCACTTAACTGTGTATGACAGGCTGGGGTGTCCTGGAGACACCCTGAAGAAAGAGAACAGCCATTCCTCAGCTCTAGTTGTCAGTTGCCGTGAGGGATTCCTGATGCTGTCATTTTTTTTTTTTGCGGTACATGGGCCTCCCACTGCTGTGGCCTCTCCCGTTGCGGAGCACAGGCTCCGGACGCGCAGGCTCAGCGGCCACGGCTCACAGACCCAGCCGCTCCGCGGCATGTGGGATCCTCCCGGACCAGGGCACGAACCCGTGTCCCCTGCATCGGCAGGCGGACTCTCAACCACTGCGCCACCAGGGAAGCCCTTGTCATATCTTTTGACGCTTTTATTTTTAAGGAGAAGCCCCAAATCTTTATATGAAATCGTCTTGCTTTAAATTTGGCTGTTAATTCACATTTCTAAATAAAACTGTTTTGTCTGAAGAGAACAAAACCTCAACAATCTGGGACCCCTGTCGAGGAGAACTCCAGGTGAAAAAATGAACAGCTGACCAATACAACTCCTCCTACTGGAGGGGCAGAAAGAGCACAAGCTTTGGCTTTAGGCGAACTTGGACTTGAATCTCAGTTCTCCTATTACTCATATGTGATAGTGCCCAAATTACTTCATCTCTGAGTTTCAAAACCCTCATCTGAAGCATGCCTTTAATAATACCTTAGGGTGTTGATGTGAGGACCAAAGTGAGAATGTAGGTACAATGCTTGGCACAGAATAGGTACTGTGAAGATCTCAACTCGAGTTTTTCCCTGTTGCTACCCTCTTGGTTTTTGTAGGATGGTGCATTTGAATTTACATCTATGTACTTGTTGCTTTGTTTCTTTGTTTCTGTCTCAGAGTACCATGAAAGTGGTGAGTTGAAAACTGCTCCTACTATTTCGGCTCCCTCATATCCAGGACTGAAAATGATTCTTTAGAGAGAGATAAGCTGTATTAACAATTACTTGGTACGATTAAAAGACATTTCAAACAAGCTGTTGTTAATGGTGTTAAAATAGGTATCAGCAATTAAATACATTCAAATATGGTATTACAAGGGAACAATTCACTGAGAGAAAATAAATATGCTATGTTCCCAAGTAATATTTCAGTTAAAACAGCACATACATATCAGAACAACCCAGAAATGCTGACAAATTTAGATGTTCCGCTTTATTTTTAGACATAGTTCAATACTCATGGCAAAAAGACTTACAGTTTTTTTTTTTTCTGGAAAAATTAAGATATTCCCTATTGGATTTTTATGAACTTTGAGAGAATTCTAAATGCCTTTTTTGAGTAAAGAACGCTTTAAATGGAGGAATGACAAAAGAGATGCCCACCTTCTGTGTTGATGTCACCTCTGGCAGCTGTGGGTAAGGCTGGGAGAGGGAGTGAAATGAAGTAACTAGAAACAGAATTATGGGATTAAAGCCTCTACCTATCAACTCTGTTATCATCCAATTAGAAATTCTTTGATTGTAACAATCCTTTGGCTAAGGACAAAGAAAAGAATGGAGTCAGAGGTCACCAAACCAAACTTACCCCATTGGTAGTGAATCTTCTCCCTATCCATTTCCCTGTTCTTACTTCTCTCTCTCTCTCTCTTTCTCTCTAATCTGATGATATAGAATGGCTTTCCTTCTCTTTGCCCTTAGACTTGCCCTTAACAAAGGAGGGGCGATTCTAGATACATCTTTTTTTTTTTTTTTTTAATGCATGGCAAGTTTTAAGTTCCCTAGGTATTTCTAAATTTAGGGGAAATGTTCCCATGGAAAAGATAAAATATATTTGATAAAAATCTTTTTATATGTTTTCCTATAATTTCTCTCATAGCTTAGAAGTGGTCTAAGAGTTTTGTGATGTACCCGTTGCTAGGGAAACTTGCTTTTTAGTGAACAGCAATTTTCCAAAGCAGATGCATTTCCTCTCTTACTAATGAGTGTGTAAATGGTACTTCTATTGCTTTTTGCCTCCATATTTTGGAAACAACTTGAACTGTTTGCTTAGGACAGCAGACATCTGCTTTATAAAATTGAAGCTGAACTGTTTGAAGCAGATAGACTCCTAGAATGTTTTATTTATATGCAACTTGTGCTGCATATTTCCTAAGCACATTTGCTGTTTTGCACTTTCTTGTTAGAAGACATTTTACACCTGTTAATAGCAGAAATAATTGCTTGGATTAAAGAAATGTCCTCTCTAAAAGGTTTAACTATGTTTGGTCACATTGTGTATTTCATTCCCACCAATCTAATGGTAGAGAGGGGGAACTTTTCCTGATTTGGGCTGGGAAGCAGGCTGGAAGTCGTGCTGCATAATAGCAAACCGAATATTGTTATGCAAAGTTGAGTGGGAGCAAGGCTATTTCAGAGGCAATAACGTTTCCTTCCAGTTCACTGATCCACTAATTTCTATTCACTTTAAACTGCTCTTGTATTTTTCAGAGAAAAAAAGCTATTTTCTACCATTTGCGCTGTTCTAATCTTTTTGGCTTTGAACAGAATCTGCCTGGATAACAAGGAGGAATGGTCACTCTGCTGCTTTTATGGACAGCTGGTAATGGGTCCAAACACATGCAAATAAGGAGTATAGATATTTCCATAAAAGGTGGAGCCACATGCCCTCTAATTATGCTCTCTGATTTTAGATGGAGGAGAAAGATAGATTTAAGGAATTAAAAAAGGAAAAGGCCAGAAAAAGAGGGCAGCAGCTTGAATAATGTAAAGGATTATCTGAGCAAAAGACAATGTACTTGCATTTTTTTTTTTTTTTTTTTAGTAGCTCCCTCCCTGAGAGAGTCCTTGAAAAGTTTCTAAATTTGGTGGCTTTTTATAGTACCACTGAAATGAAAGAGTATTATTCTGCTGATTTGTTTAAGTTCATAAGAATTTCTCTTCTGATATGCTTATACAAGATTATACATGACTTTTTCTTTTTGTTAAATCATTAACTAATTTTTTTCTTGGAAGTTGTGTACCTCTTGACAATCTTCCTTAACCTTAAAGGGGTTAAAGCTGTATTAACATTGGGCACTTTATGTGAATAGCTTTAGATTTCCATTAATTCAACTTGAAGGTTTTTTTTGAGTAAATGATATACCTCTTAACATAGTTTAAAGCTGAATTGGCTTTCTGGTTGTGGCATGTGTAAGGGAGAATGGAAAGGAATTTGTTATTTTTCTAATATATCTTTACAAGAATTATCAAGAGGATTCTAATGTACACAGAACGAGAGGCAACTTTTCCAAGTTATCTTTTTTTAATAGTCCTTTTTTAATGAAAATGCAAAAACCCAAGGATGCCTTATTTAGATACCATCTGAAATGTGCCCTCCAAAATGTGATTTGAATTCACATCAGAGAAAGCTCTTAACAGGCCAACTTTTGACAGCTAACTTCTTCTTTGTACCAAGTGTATAGCAATTATGGAAGCAGATCAGTTCTATGCCAGAATACTGTGTTGTAATTTGGGTCAGTGCCACAGAGTACAAAGAGCACCAACTGAGGGATCATAGGACCCCAGCTATGCCAACAAGCAGCTGCATGACCTCAGGCAAAGCCCTTCACTCAACAGAGAGGCTGTTTCCTCATCTATCAGATGCAGATAGCAATGCTTTCCTTACTTATCTCAAGGAATTACAGGAGGGTTCTAATAAGATAACAAATTTAGTAGCATCCCCATCTTTTCTATTTAGAATTATTTATTAGAATATTATGTATTTAGCCTACTTATATGTTTATCTTCCCCACTACATTGTACATTCTTCTAATGCCATTTTTCCTTTATATCTCAGTTACTGTAGGATCACATTACATGTTTCTGGAATGAACTATTACTTTTAAAAAGTAAAGCACCACATAAATACAAGGTGTTGGGTGTGATTTTGCACTAGTATTGACAACAAGAGTCAGTTTAAAGATGAAAGTCCCTCTGTGAGGTAGTCATTTAACTCCGAGGGCATTGTGTCCTGAATTGATGGGATCCACCTTTTTCTGAGTTCAGTGCTATGACCAAGGCCATCATCTACTAAGCCCTGGCTTCCTCATGAACAAATTCCATAAAACAACTGGTCTCTTTAGTTTATATTTCCTGTCTCATATTGAATGAAGTGCATTCCGTGTTGGAATTACGTGTTACAAGGAATGCAGAAAATCCAAATAAAAAAATGATTATCAAGCTGCAGACCTTCTAAATAAGGTCCCCAAATACATCCACAAAATCACTGTATTTAAAGGACACTTTGCACAAACATGGGCCCCAACAAGTTACTTTGAATTGTAATAGAGACTTCCTCTGTGGATTTGATGAGGTTGTTGCCCCATTTGCCATTCCTGTATTGAGAATATGAAGTACCTGCTTCTAGGGAGTTGAGAGAATTTTTTCCCCGAAATTAGATATCAGAATATAGTTTCTATTCTTTACAGGCTTTTTTTATTTTTATTTTTCCTTTAAAACTAAACTCTAGACTTTATTTGGATTTTACCAGTTTTCCCACTGATGTCATCTTTCTGTGTCTGGATCCAGTACAGGGAACCACATTGTATTTCATCATCCTCTCTCCCTAGTCTCTCCTGGTCTTGGACAGTTTCTCAATCTTTACTTTTTCCCCCCACAAGACCTTGACAGTCTTGAGGAATACTGGACAGATATCCTATAGAATATCTCAAACCTAGATTTGTCTGGTTTTCTTTTTTTTCATGACTATACTACGGTTACGGGTTTCTGGAAAGAATATCTTAGAGGCAAAGTGCCCTTTTCGTTGTATCATATCAGGGGAACACGATATTCACATGCCACTGCCGGGGGTGTTAACCTTCATCACGTGGTCAAGGTGATGATATCTGCCAGGCTCATCCACTATAAAGGTGCTATTTTTCCTTTCCCTGGTCTATTCTTCAGAAAGGAGTCTCGAAGTCCAGACAACACTCAAGGGGACGAGGTGGGAATTAAATTTCACTTCTTGAAGGGGGTGTGTATCTGCATGTACTACTTGGAATTCTGTAAGGAAGATTTGTCTTTTCTACCTATTTATTTATTTATTCAATAATTTATATCAGTGTGAATTCATGTATATTTATGTTGTACAATGGGTTATAATCCGATACTGCTTTATTATGTTGCTCAAAATGTTCCAACTTTCGCAGTTGGGAACTCTTTCAGGTGGCTTTTTGTGTCCTTTTGACATAACCTCAACTTTTGTTGTCGTGTGTGTTTTTCTTTTGTTCGTTTGCTTTTTGTGTTTTTTAGCGCTTTCTTATTTTCTGGGAGCACAAGATACTGTTGCTCAGATTCAGCTAATAGGCACTTTTAAAATTTTTTATCAAGACAGTTTTTTAAGAGCAGTTTTAGGTTCACAGCAAAAATGAAGGGAAGGTAGATTTCCCATGTATTCCCTGCTCCAACACATGCATAGCCTCCCTCATTAACATTTCCCCATCAGAGTGGTACATTTGTTACAAATGATGAGCATACATTGGCAATCATAATCACCCAAAGTCCTTAGTTTACATTAGGGTCCATTCTTGGTGGTGTACATTCTATCAGTTTGGACAAATGTATAGGTACATGTATCTGTCATTATGGATTCAGAGTATTTTCACTGTCTTAAAAATCCTCTGTGCCCTGCCTATTCATTCCTCCCCCCTCAAACCCTGGCAACCACTGATCTTTTTACTCTTTTCCTAGTCTTGGCTCTTCCAGAATGTCAGATAGTTGGATTCATACAGTATGTAATGTAGCCTTTTCAGATTGACTTCTTTCACTTGGTAATATGCATTTAAAGTTTTTTCATGTCTTTTCATGGCTTGATAGCCCATTTCTTTTTAGAGTTGAATAATATTCCATTATACAGATATACCACAGTTTATTTACACATTCTACTACTGAAGAATATCTTTGTTGCTTGCAGGTTTTGGAAATCATGAATAAAGCTGCTATAAACATCTTTTTGCACATTTTTTTGTGGACATAAGTTTTCAACTCCTTTGGGTTAAATACTAAGGGCCCAGGAATGCTGGATCATATGGAGTTTTGTAAGAAACTGCCAAACTACCTTTCAAAGTGGCAGCATCATTTTTCATTTCCATCAGGAATGAGAGTTCCTCTTGCTCTACGTCCTCACCAGCATTTGGTTTGTCAGTGTTCTGGATTTGGACCATTCTAATAGGTGTGTAGTGGGATCTTATTGTGTTAATTTGCCTTTCCTTGATGGCATTTGCTATGGAGCATCTTTTCATATGCTTATTTGCCATCTGTTTATCTTCTTTGTTGAGGTATCTGTTCATGTCTTTGGCCCATTTTTTAATTGGATTGTTTGTTTTCTTGTTGTTGAGTTTTGAGAGTTCTTATCTATTTTGGATAACAATCCTTTATCAGATGTGTGTTTTGCGAATATTTCCTGCCAGTCTGTGGCTTGACTTATTCTCTTGACATTGTTTTTTGCAGAACATAAGTTTTTAATTTTAATAAAGCCCAGCTTATCTATTATTTCCTTCATGGATTGTTCCTTTGGTGTTGTATCTAAAAAGTTATTGCTATACCCAAGTTCATCTAGGTTTTCTCCTATGTTATTTTCTAGGAGTTTTATAGTTTTGAGTTTTACAACATGTGATTAATTTTGAGTTAATTTTTGTGAAGGGCTGATAGACACTCTTAAGAGAGCTGTATTTTTACTTATTTATGTTAAAAAGTCTGTTATAACCAGTATGAACATGTAATAGCATACAATGACATTCCTGAGTATCACGGATCCTAGCAATCATGGCGTCAGTTTATATTTTTTAGCTAATTATTTTTTTAGTTGGAATAGGTATTTAATGATATTATGGGCTGAATTGTGTCCTCCCCCAAGTTCATATGTTGAAATCCTAACTCCCAGTACCTAGAATGTGACTGTGATAGGACTTTTAAAGAAGTAATTAAGGTTAAGTGACAGCATGAGAGTGGGCCCTTTTTTAGTCAGCTTGGGCTGCTGTAATGAAATACCATGGGCTGCCTGTCTTAAACAAGAGACATTTATTTCCCTTATTTCTGGGAAGTGCAAAATCAAGGTGCCAGTAGATCTGGTTCCTGGTGAGAGCTCTCTTCCTGGCCTGCAGACAGCCACCTTCTCAGTATATCCTCACATGGTCATAAGAGAAAGAAAGAGCTTTGGTCTCTTCTTCTTCTTATAAGGACATGAATCCCATCATGAGCCGGGCTCTGGCTCTGGGAATCTGACCTATCTCAACCTGAACATCAACCTGAAAAGACTCAGCCTTTTTTTTTTTAATTGGGGTAGAGTTGCTTTACAATGTTGTGTTAGTTTCTGCTGTCAGCTTTTATTGTACAAGCTTCTTTTAAATTTTTTACTTAAACAAGAGGTTCTACCTAGAAATAATTTGAAAACCATTGTTTGACAACATGATTTTTATGTTATGCAACATCATACATTTTCATCCTTTATATGGATACTTTCCACATACAACTGACTCCATTCCTAGGAGTGAAATAGTTGGGTTAAAGGGTATAATAGTTATAATGCTGCATAATAAATCAGCCTAAAACTTAGAGACATAAAATGAAAATAACCTTTTATTATTAGATCAGGGATTCAGGAGTGGCTAGGCAGGGTCTTTTCTGAGGCTGCGGTCAGATGTTGGCTGGGCCGCAGTCATCTGAAAGCTTGACCAAGGCTGGAGAATCCACTGCATGGTGGCTCATGCACACGGCTGGTAAACTGGTGCTTGCTGTGGGTGGGAAGGCTTTGTTCTCCTCCACATGAGCCTCTCGACAGCGCTGCCTGAGTGTCCTCATATGTGGCAGCTGACTTCCACGGAACAAAACATTCCAGAAAGCAAGACAGACGTCGCAATGCCTTTCATGACCTCATAAAGGAAATCACATACTGTTAGTTCTGCCATTTTCTATTGGTCACTGTGGTAAGCAGAGCAATGGCCCCTCAGAGATGTCCTAAAACAATGGAACTTGTGAATATATTATCTTTTATCAGCAAAGGGAATTTGCAAATATTACTAAATTAGGATTTTGAGACAGGTAGATTATCCTGGATTATCCAGGTGGGTCCAATGTAACCGCAAGGGTCCCTAAAAGTAAAACAGGGAGTCAGGAGAATTATAGGCAGAGGAGGAGATGTGACTACAGAAGCAGATGTTGGAGTGATAATGATCGCTATCTGGAAGGAGGCCATGAGCCAAGAAATGCAGGCAGCCTCTAGAAGATGAAAAAAGCAAGGAAACAGATTCTCCTTTAGAGCCTCCCTAGACATGCACCCCTGTCAGCACCTTGATATTAGCCTACTGTGACCCATTTTGAACTTCTGACCCCCAGAAGTCTAAGATAATAACGCTGTGTTGTTTTAAGCCACTCAATTCGTAATAATTTATTACGGCAGCCATAGGATGCTAATGCAGGCTCATACCCACACTTCCTGGCGGCAGGGAACTACACGAAGGGTTGAATACAGGCAGCAAGGACTATTTGGAGCCATTTAGATGCCACAAAGGGTATGCCTACTTTTAAGGCTTTGATATCTATATTGTCAAACTGGCCCCTAGAAAGACTGTATGAATCTTTACAACTAGAAATTTGGATAACTACAGACTCAGCGAGATCAAGGGAGGTGTCTTTCAAATGACCAATATTTTCAGCTCATGTATCTTCTTGTGGAGGAGACCATAAAGGGGAAGTGGGTTCTTTAATTGTCTAGGTGTCTTTCCTTCTGACACAGTGGGAGACCAGGTAGCAAATAGGAGGCCTATAGCCAAGGACCTATCTCTGTGCTTCTTGAGATCATTTTTTTCCACCACACTTTATTCTGACCCCCTTCAATAAAAGTAAATTCCAGATGCAATTCCATAAATGTATTTTCACCTAACAGAATTTAAGAATCATGTCAGACTTGAAAGCTAAGAGAATCCTAAATATAGCTGAACTTTTTTGTTTCCTGTAAGTATTCTGAGATTTGTCTCTCAACCAGGTGAACATTTTCATACTGTTCCAAAAAGAGGTGTCTGAAATAAAGACACATGTGTTTAAGAGGAAACAAGTGATTTCCATGGCAGCTAAGGCAAGCTTATTCTTTGCAGAAGGCAAAGTCTCCGCTGGGGAAAATTTTTAAAATGCATACCTCTGACTCCCTGTTGATCATGTCTAATATCTGAATGTGTTTTCATGATGCTGACCTTACAATCTTGGGCCACAGCGAGTGAGGAAAAACTTATTTTTCCTACAGAGTATGTACTGCCTATCAGAGAAATGCTGAGCAGGGGTCTTTCTTTTTTTCTTGGAAGATATAAAATGCTTTAAAAATTAATTAAACCAAAAAAATAGACATGCCAGTAAGCAGATGCTATTCCAGCAAGGAAGTCCAGATCCCTCATGTGCCTTCCCCACTAAACTCACAGAATCTCTCAAAGGTGATTTAAAGACCACTTAGTTCCCCTTATCATATAAATGAGGGATCTGAGACCTAGAGGCTTGATCTGCCGTGAGGACTCAGCATATGTGAGTACTAGACACAGTACTAGACTGAAAAAGGATATACTTTACCGTTCAAGCGGCTTTGGGGTTTCTCTTTGCTTTGTATCTTTTCCCTCTTCCCTTGTAATCTGACAGGAACTTTAAGCTGAGTTATAGGAAAACATAACTGAAGCTTGTTTAAGCCAACAGTGTGTTTATTGAGTAATGAAACTTTAAAAATCCACAGGTAGGTTTGACTCCCATGAGGTCTGACTCAGGTACTTAAGTGCTTTCTCCAGGACCTGATTTTTCCCTCCATCTCTTGTTCTATTTCCTCTGTGTCAGACCCGTTTTCAAATACACTTTGTCCTTGCAGTGACATTAGCCTCTCATTCTCCAGGTTCAGGTCCAGTACTTGCCTCTCTCCTGGCTTCCCAGCAAGTTCCCAGCATTGCATTGTTTTTGATTGGGTCCTGTGCTCATCATTAAACCAATTTTGTTGACCAGGAGGTTGCATTGTTCTGTTTTGTCAGACCTGATCCATGTGCCATACCCCTGGAGCTGGGGGTGGTAGCCAGTACTTTTTGAATCATAGGAACTGAGAGTTGGGGAAAATTTGGGGTACTGTTACCAAAAGAAGGGGAATAGATGCTGGCTGGCCCCCAGGTTGCAAGTGCTTTTCTGTATTCCCTTTTAAAATTTCTTCTTTACATTGAATTTATCAAGTATCTACCATGTACCAGGTATATAGTTGGGACAAAATGGACAACATCTCTGACATATGAAGTTTTTAATCCCAGGGAGGGATTGGGTGTGTGTAGAAACACTCATCAAAATAAGTGATCCCACAAATAGGTTAAGTAAAAAAAAACTAACAGAGGTTAGTGCTTATCTATTAGAGGTATGTGCTAGAATATTTACAGGTAAAATATTTACAGATAAAATGATGTGATGTCTGGCATATTTTCTTCAAAGTTGTCTGGGTTTGTGGGGGAGGTTGGGGTTGTAGATGAAATGAAATTGAGTAGATAATTGATGAAGCTTGTTGATGGGTGTGTGGGGATCTCTACTTCTGGGTGTGTTTGAAATGTTCTGTAATAAAAAGTTTAAGGAAGCAGTCCTACAGACAAACGTGCTATTAAATAAGTTCCATGAAGGAAAAAAAAATATATGTATGTATGTATGTATGTATGTATATATATATATATATATATATAGTACAGGAGAACCCAACCAAGTGTCAGTGGTCAGGAAAGCATTTCCAAGGAAGTGAAATTTTTGTTACAATCTGAAGTATGACTAGTTAGTATTGAGATATTAGGTGGACAGTACATAACACCCCCTCCTGCTTGAGTCTGAAAACAATTGAGAGAAAGACAAAGGCGTCAGACAGATGGAAATCAAAATGTCAACTTATTACTGATACAGTTTAGGATATGGCTTACCTATGTAGTCAGGTAAGCCTGCTGATGCACCTCTGAACTGAGTTTGTGCTTGAAGACTGAAGGCGAGATTGCAGACCAGAGTACAACCTCATGAAACCTGGAATAGAGAGTAAGACAAGGGCAGGACTGGGTTTACTTATTCCCTTCTCACAAACACTGCAGGTGGCAGTCCTTGTCCTAGGATGGAGGAATGAGTCAGAGCGGGACCAAAGGCCATAAATGTCATGATGGGAGTTCCTCACAAACAAATGTATGAGGAGTGGGGTGATAAATGGTTCCCTCTTAAGAAGTAGTAGTAAACTAGGTTAAAGGGTTGGTGGGTGGGTCAAGAATAGGGAGGTGTTTTCTGGGCAGGTGGAGTAGCCCGTGGGAGGGCCTATGTATGCCTAGCACAGTCTGTGCCTAGTGCTGGGTGTGTATATAGGAATGAACAGGGTTTGGTCCCACCCCCAAGTCATCTGTGGTTTATATGGGAGATAAATACAGAAAGATACCACCACAATGAACAAGACAAACTTAAATACTGCTAAAGAGGGGTAAGTGCAGTATAGGTTGATATTACTGAGGAAGGCAAGCTGAATTCTCAGCATGTGCTAGCGGAGGAGAGGAAGAAAGAGGAGAAAGAAAGAAGAGGAAAAGGTTAGGAAGGGCTTCCTGGAGGGGCATTTATCTGGTCCTTAAGGGTGGGTGGAATTCCCATCAGGGTAGGGTGAAGAGCAGGGCAGCCCGGGGAGCAGGAACTCCGTGGGGCTTCTCCTGGCCTATTTTGTTCAGTGTTCTCACCTGTATAATTGTTTCCACATTGTTCCAGCCTTTGAGAGAGGGAAGGCTCCTCCCATCCCCTCCCTAAGGTTCTGTGACGCCCTAGAGCACAGACCCTACATTCTGTGCTCTCGCCCTCTGTTCTCTCACTGTCCCACACAAAGTGATCCTACCCTCAGGCTTCCTGATACTGCTGCTTTTATGGCTTGTGTGCGAGGGAGGCTCTAAGCAAGCCAGGATGCAAGTTCACAACTATGGTAACTTTATTAGTGGTTTGAGGTCAAGATTGCAGAGAATCAGAATTTTTCTCAGTGGAACGTAATACACTTAGGTGAGTGGCACAGGAGTTTTCATTGTACGCTATGCCTGTCACATGGAATGACATTGTCACCCTTTTATCTTCCCCCTACTTTCTAAAGCTTTTAAAGAAACAAGCTTGAGAGAGTGCCTCTTTAGAAGTGGGAGGAGTAGGGGGAAAGTTTCCTTCTCAGGAGCACGTGTGACAAGTCTTTATCTGATGCCTTATGCATAAATAGTGGGATTCCCACTTAAGACTCTTTTATTTTTAAGTAAAACAAGAGGTTGAAAGCATGTCTATTCTCAAAGATTCATCAAAGAACTATCTATAGTTAATACTTTTAGATGTTTTTCTTGCCCTAAAATAATTTATATATAGTGAAAGCACAGGTGAGGTCTTGCCACACTGAATATTTTTGAACCCTTTTAGCATTTACAGCCCCAGTTTACAAGCAGGCAGTTTTAAGGGAATCATATCTACTAGGGAAAAGAAGAGGCAACCTTTTATCAGAATGCCAGAAGGGTTTATCGACAGGCTATTGTCGACCATAGGAGACAATTTGGAACAGCTTTCCAGGTCTCCTGTTACAACCCTTCAGGTTTTAGCAACTCAGCAAATTTTTAAAAGGCACCTTTCCTCCGGGTGCGGGCAGCCCCAGGCCAGCTTGGTAGGGCTTGGCAGGCTGAGTACCCGCTGAGTTTCAGTGCCTACTTTGTGCCTCGGCCCGGGGACTTTCTTCAGTGATTCACCTGCGGACTTATGGCTGTGTTCAGCAGCAGGCTAAGGAGCTATTAGCTCCTGTGGTTAGGGTAGCTGAACTTCCTATTTTTGCCAAAATTACATCCTCTTAAACTTGAGGGTTGTGATGGTTAATTTTATTTGTTAACTTGACTGGATCATGGGGTGCCCAGATATTTGGCTAGGCATTATTTTTAGGTGTGTTTGTGATGGTGTTTCTAGATGAGATTAGCATTTGAATCAGTAGACAGAATAAAGTAGCTTTTCCTCCCCCAGATGCAGCTGGGCATTATCCAATCCCTAGAGGGCCTGATTAGAACAAAAAGATGGAGGAAGGGAGAATTCTCTCAATCTCAATTTCCCTCTCTCTCTCTTTCTCTCTCTCTCCTTCCCTCTCACCCTCCCTCCCTCTTTGCCTCCCTGTCTTCCTAACTACTTGAGCTGGGACATTGACCTTCTGCTCTCAGGCTGGGACTGACACCTTTGGGGGTCCTGGTTCTCAGGCCTTTAGACTTAGACTGGAACTACCCCTCGGGCTCTCCTGTGATTCCAGCTTGCAGATGGCAGATCCTGGGACTTCTCAGCCTCCATAATCACATCAGTCAATTCCTTACTTTTTACACACACACACACACACACACACACACACACACTTACTGGTTCTGTTTCTCTGGAGAACCCTTACTAATACAAGAGTCAATAAGGAATAAAATTGTTTGATTTCTCACAAATACATTAAGAAGTTTTCTTGACCAAAAGATGTTCATTCTCAGAATCACTTTTTTTTCCCATCTGATTTTCCACATCACTTCTTCTTTTTAGACCACAACGTTGCAATCTTCCCATCCCTTTTGTTTCAGGCTACATTTCCACAGTGTACCTCAGTGCTTTTAAGGCTCTTCTGGAAATTCCAGTTTATTCATATCTATCCTTGTAGAGATGTTCTCTAGAGAAGGGTCAAGGAGTAGAATTTTTTATTTAGTTGCTTTAAAAATGGGTCATATCTTTAAAACTGTTAACTCAAGAGTTCCTGCACATTTTAAATTAAGTGATTTTGAGACTATTAAAGAAAGAATACAGATTTCATAAAAACTTTATATATTTAATATATTCACCCATTTATTGAGTGCCAGGTACTACCTAGGTGCTTTGGAGAAAACAGATTAAATTGTTGTCCATGTAGTCACAGTTCTTACAGTTTAATGCATAGTTAGATAAAAATAAACATTTTGAAATAAGGTACAGTGGGTCTAATAAGCAAGTTCCAAGTGCTACAGCAGTTCAAATAAAAGAGAGCTGTTTTCTGGTTAGTAGGACTTGGGAAAGCTTAATGGAAGTGACTTTTGAACTAAGGTTGAATAATGAATTGGATGACAGTGGGCTGGGGAGAGAATTACAGACCAGTGGTGTGGCAAAGCACAGACAGTAGGGTGGTGGGGGATGGTATGTGGTCTGATTTAACTGAAACATAGGGTATTAAGAGAAGTTATTTACAGAGTACCTACTATATGCATGCATTATTTCTAATCTACAAACGCTCTAAGACAGGAATCGTTATTCCCTTAACAGATGAAAAGAT
>RJWK010032028.1:0-23891 GCA_004363435.1 Platanista minor
GTTTTTTTTGTGTGTGTGTGTGCATACTTTATTTTCATTTTTTAATTGCTGAAGGATTTCAGAAATATACAAAGTAGGGAAACCAGCCCCATCGCTCAGCTTCCATCCTCTCCAGCCATCTGCTTACACTCTCCCGCAGAAGGCAGATCCCAGACGCCATATCATCTCATCTGTAAACACTTGAGCATCCTCTGTGCCCTCTTATGTGCAGGGTTTTATTTTGACGTCCAGCCTCCCTCGGGGGTTTTGGTTTCCTTCCGGGAGGTGGCTGGCTTGTGTCCGATGCTCAGTGCCTGCGAGCCTCAGCGGGCACCTGAGCAGCCTCCCCTCTCTTCCAGCGACCTGGTGAATGGCCTCGCGGCACTCCGGAACAGCAAGGTCAGCAGCCCCGTCAACCTGGTGAGTCCCTCTCTTCGCCCACTCCCTCCCCAGCAGGCTGGTTCCTGCTTTGCTTCATTTGCCATCAGCACACTCAGGGCACGTGCCTGTTTGTTGCTTGCCCAGTACTACAGGAAAATACGTGGAATAGAACAAAACAGGAGTACACAAAGAAGTAAGACATCTGGGACACGTGGCTGAGCCACGTGATAAACACTAACCCCACTCCTTCCACTGGAAGGGCCACATCTAGAAATTCGTGAAGGCTTTGTCCATCACTGAATGTGCAGTTGGTCTCGATAAGGCTTTCTTTCTGGGGCTGTAGAAGATAGAGTGGCTAGGACAGTTTCCCTCACTGTCACATCTGTGAGCACCAATTCCTTTTATCCTGGTGGATTTTATGGAAAACCGTACTTGTTTAATGGTCATTTCATAGGATTAGTTACCATGGGGAAATTTCCCACCTTACTGAATGTAAATTATTGTAATTGTCATTATTATTACTCAAATTAGAAAGATAATTACCAAGCTAGTCTTCAATTCTGGGAACACGCTCTGAGTTTTTCAGTGCCTCCTCTGAAAATACATTCTTAAATTTTTGTGTGAAGTTCATGCTATTTGGCTACACTCGGTGAAGTATTAACAGAAATAAGACACACAATTTGTGGTGACTCTTTATCTGTTGTTCTCTGCAGAAACCTTCCCACTGATGTGGCTCCCTCCAGCGGATTAGTGGGACACCATTTTCCTGCCTGCCGCATTCCTTTTAACCTTAGATTTTATTTTCTCCTTCAGCTGCAATGATGAGAATGATGCTTTCCACACTGGTAAAGGGTAGTGCCTTCCAGATGAAAAGAACTCTTCACCACTCTGAAATTATATTGTCCTCATGGATGCCCATTCTATTTTCTTTTTTCTTTTTACAGAAGGATAGATGCCATTTGGGAAGTGAGCAGTTCCGTTTTCGTCTATGCTGCACATCAGCATTATGCCAAAGGCTCCACAGCACTTATTTATGATTTCTTTGATCTTTTTCTACTAGGAATGTGACATTTGGCTGTGTTTAAGCTTATATGCTCAATTTGAGATTACCCTCTTGGACATTGTATTTATAGATCAAGCCACTGTCTCCTATTGATCTTTAGTTACATGATCTTATTTCCTCCTTCTGTACATTCATTGCCTTTTAACCTCAGTGCCCATTGGAGAGTTACCTGGACACACACATTAATTTTTGATCACCTACTTGGAATCATTCCTCATTTGAACTAAGTTAGAGATCAATTCAAATATGAACTCCCTGGGATATTGCTTATTCTTCTCAAAAAGAATAGAGTATAAGTATTTAGATAGAAAGGCACAGCCCATATCATTCCATTTATATAAGACTGTCTCACCCAAATAACTGGTCAGTTATTATATATGTCTCTAGCATCATTCCCTCACCCCAGAATTACCTTTTCTTTTCTTTCTTCTTAACCACTGAAGAATTTGAGATGAGCCCCAGAAGTCCACACAGGTTAAACTGGCAGAGCCAGGTCAAGAATCTAATTCTTTGATGTCCACTTTATTCCCCAGCCCTTCCACTCAAAGGGGGTTCAATAAACACTCTCAGGTCTCAAACAATTTATCTCATTTTTCCAATCAAGAAAGCTCTCCATCAAATGGCTCCCTAGGCCAGTCAAATGAGTTTTCAGATGTCTCTTGAGAGAATCTGGAGACTAAATTGACAAAATATCTCCCTATTGATTCAGAGCTAGACCAAGGTCCACACCTTGATCTTCAAAGTCACATTCCTCTGACAGCATCTCTGTTTTCCTAAACACACGCTGCTCCACTCCCAAGAGCCTTTATTTTTTAAAAATTCTATCCATTCTGCTGTTTTCCCCCAGCCATAGAGGTTTGTATTACTGACTTACCGAGTCAACATGCTGTCCCCTTGCACAGTGGCTCCTAAAATCACTGTGCAAAGGAGGTTTTCCAGGACTAAGTAGGAATTCCTCTTACCAATTCCTTGTCTACATATCTCCTCTACGTTTCATTTCTAGTATAGGGAAGCAAAATTTGCCACCCCAAAATGTCTCCTGCATGCAGATTACTTTCAGCTGAAAACAATCAAGGCCCAAGACTCAGGAAGAAACTTTGACCTTTCCCCTAACTGCCTAAAAGAATTTAGATAGAAAGCCTGTTCTTAGAATTGAGATATCACCAGAGATATCTGTAAAAAATATGGGCTACAGAGATAAACCCATGCACATGTGGTCACCTTATCTTTGATAAAGGAGGCAAGAATATACAATGCAAAAAAGACAGCCTCTTCAATAAGTGGTGCTGGGAAAACTGGACAGGTACATGTAAAATAATGAAATTAGAACACTCCCTAACACCTTACAAAAAATAAACTCAAAATGGATTAAAGACCTATATGTAAGGCCAGACACTCTCAAACTCTTAGAGGAAAACATAGGCAGAACTTTATGACATAAATCACAGCAAGATCCTTTTTGACCCACCTCCTAGAGAAATGGAAATAAAAACAAAAATAAAGAAATGAGACCTATGAATCTTAAAAGCTTTTGCACAACAAAGGAAACCATAACAAGTCAAAAAGACAATGCTTAGAATGGGAGAAAATATTTGCAAACAAAGAAACTGCCAAAGGATTAACCTACAAACTTTACAAGAAGCTCATGCAGCTCAATATCAAAAAACAAACAGCCCAATCCAAAAATGGACAGAAGACCTAAATAAACATTTCTCCAAAGAAGATATACAGATTGAGAACAAACACATGAAAGGATGCTCAGCATCACTAATCATTAGAGAAATACAAATCAAAACTACAATGAGGTATCACCTCACACCAGTCAGAATGGCCATCATCAAAATATCTACAAACAATAAATGCTGGAGAGGCTGTGGAGAAAAGGGAACCCTCTTGCACTGTTAATGGGAATGTAAATTGATACAGCCACTATGGAGAACAGCATGGAGGTTCCTTAAAAAACTGAAAATAGGGCTTCCCTGGTGGCACAGTGGTTGAGAGTGTGCCTGCCGATGTAGAGGACACGGGTTCGTGCCCCGGTCCGGGAAGATCCCACGTGACGTGGAACGGCTGGGCCCGTGAGCCGTGGCCACTGAGCCTGCGCGTCCGGAGCCTGTGCTCCGCAACGGGAGAGGCCACAACAGTGAGAGGCCCGCATACTGCAAAAAACAAAACAAAACAAAACAAAACAAACCTGAAAATAGAACTACCATACGACACAGCAATCCCACTACTGAGCATATACCCTGAGAAAACCATAATTCAAAGAGAGTCATGTACCACAATGTTCATGGCAGCTCTATTTACAATAGCCAGGACATGGAAGCATCCTAAGTGTCCATCAACAGACGAATGGATAAAGAAGATATGGCACATATATACAGTGGAATATTACTCAGCCATAAAAAGGAATGAAATTGAATTATTTGTAGTGAGGTGGATGGACCTAGAGTCTGTCATACACAGTGAAGTACATCAGAAAGAGAAAAACAAATACCGTATGCTTACACACATATATGGAATCTAAAAAAAAAAAAAGTTCTGAAGAACTTGGGGCAGGACAGGAATAAAGAAGCAGATGTAGAGAATGGACTTGAGGACACAGGGAGGGGGAAGGGTAAGCTGGGGCGAAGTGAGAGAGTTGCATATACTTATACATACTACCAAATGTAAAATAGATAGCTAGTAGGAAGCAGCCACATAGCACAGGGGGATCAGCTCTGTGTTTTGTGACCACCTAGAGGGGTGGGATAGGGAGGATGGGAGGGAGATGTAAGAGGGAGAAGATAAGGAGATATATGTATACATATAGCTGATTCACTTTGTTGTACAGCAGAAACTGAGAGGTCTGCGCACCTCAAAAAAAAAAAAGAAAAAAATTATAGTGGGTGGGTAGTGGCATCTCATTGTGGCTTCAATATGTATTTCACTAATGGCTAAGCATGTTGGCTATCTTTACATGTGCTTATTTGCCATCCATATGTCTTCTTTGGTGAAGTGTATGTTCAAATATTTTACCTGTTATTTTCAAACCAAATTACGGTCCCTTGCCGGTGCCACACTGTCTTGATTAATGCGGTATCATAGTAAGTGTTTCAGTCAAGTAGTGTGTGTTTTCCAACTTTGTTCTTCCTTTTTGAAATTGTTTTCTTTTGTTTCCCACTGTTTTAATGAAAGCAACTAATGTTATACTGAGCACCAGACATTCTGTTAAGTACATTGCCTGCATTAGTTCATTTAGTCCTGAAAACGACACTGTAAAATATGTATAAAATCTATAAAATGATTATCATTCCCATTTTCCAAATGAAGAATTTGAGGCTTAGTGAGATTAGTAAATTGAGCAAGGTCATATTTACTGAGTAAGTAGCTGATCCAGGATTGTGAATGCAAGCCCATATCTGTCCAGAGGTTGAACATTCATCTACAAAGTTGCATTTATTCTACCTCTTATTTATCTGATCACATTTTTTTTTTTTCCATCCACCATTAGACTGCCAACTCAGGGCAATAGCTTGTTGAATATATGGTAGAAGCTAAATAAATACTATGATTGTTTAATTTTCCCACAGTGTTTGGAACAAGGTCCTGTGCCCAGCTACAAAAACTTTGGATTGAATTAACTGAGGTGTGGTCCCTACTGTGGTGTTTTAGGGTAGGATAAGGCATATTTTCAATATTCACATGGTTTTGCAATCCCTGGGTTTCAATGGGAGGCTCTGGAGCAGAACTGAAAGGGCAGTAATGAAACTCTAATGCTAATAAAGTCCTGGGCCAGGGGCATTTTTGCCCTAGCAGAGTATGATCTATATTTTCAGTAGCCTCTGATGCCCTTTTCAGAATTCTCTTTACAGCTCAATCGTGGGTAGAAAGTCTTGACCAGTATTGTTCTTTGACTTAGGTAGTAAAATACAATAAAAAAGGCACCCGATGGAGTATAAGAGGCAGCATCAGCAGATGATTTCTGATGTAATATCTTTCTCATCTTGGATCACCAAGTACAGGATCCAAGGGGCAGGTATTTTGCTCACCAAGCTAAATTATTACTTAGACAAAATTACCTACTATTTCTTGAGTATGAAATGTTACAAATAACTTTTCATGAAGGTTTTTAAAGTAGTTATGCTTGAAATAAATAAAATTACCTATTAACAATTCACAACATCAATTTATGGTTGCCTTTGAATATAATTGAAAGAAGTTGGCCTAAATGGTAAAGGTCTGGGGCAAAATAATTTAAGGACACTTGAAGGTACTCAGGGTTTTAGGCTAAAGAGGATAAGACCAAAGTGGGATCATAATATCTCTTCAAATATTTGAAATGGTCTTCTTAGTGGTTGAATAATGTCCCCCCAATATTCATGTGTACCTGGAACCTCAGGATGTGACTCTATTTCTAAATTTCCAGATGCAATTAAATTAAGATGAGGGCTTCCCTGGTGGCGCAGTGGTTGCGAGTCCGCCTGCCGATGCAGGGGACACGTGTTCGTGTCCCGGTCCGGGAAGATCCCACACGCCACAGAGCGGCTGGGCCCGTGAGCTATGGCCGCTGAGCCTGCGCGTCTGGAGCCTATGCTCCGCAACGGGAACGACCACAACTGTGAGAGGCCCGCGTACTGCAAAAAAAAAAAGAGATCATACTGGTTAAGATGGGCTCTAAATCCAATGACCAGTGTCCTTATAAGAAGAGAAGAGGATACACGAAGACACAAGGGAAGAAGTTGTTATAAGGACAGAGGCAGAGATGGAGTAATTTAACTATAAACTGAGGAATGCCAAGGATTGCCAGGAACCACCCAACGCTAGGAGCCACCAGAAGCAAGAAAGATTCTTTGCTAGAGAGAACATAGTCCTCTTCGGAGGGAATCTCTTTGGAGAAAGCATAGTTCTACCAATACCTTGATTTTAGGCTCTACTCTCCAGAATTATGAGATAATAGCTTTCTGTTATTTTAAGATATTCAGTTTGTGACAATTTACTATGACAGCCTTAGTAATGAATACTGTTTTGAAATAAAACTGGCAAAACATTTTCTAGGTTTTAAGAATTAAAGGCAAGGGGAGAAAGACTCTGTAATTTTGCCAACTGGGCTCATGGAACAATGGAATGAGCTGCCTTCTGAAAATGTGACCATCCCACCACTGGAAGTATAGTACGGACTGATTGTTCATCAATAAAGAAGGTGGAAAAATAATTCCTAGACTTGGTTGGATTTTGGAATAAACAGTTTCATAGAATATTTCCAGGAATAACATTCCATGGCATAAACAGATATATTATCTCTAAATTTATCTTTAAAAATACAAACCACAACTTTCCAAAAGTATTTGCAAATAACTAGAGTCCCTTGATTGATCTTTTTATGAGTCTTAAATCCTCTGACATAAACTATGGAGTAATTTTCCTTTCTTGTAGGAAGAACACAAAATTAAGCAGCTATTACTGTCTCTTGTAGAAAGTGAAGCATGATATCATGCATTCTTACAAACAAATCTTATTGTCTAGAAATTATTATTTTTTGTTTTTATATATATTTTCCTATAATAGAATATACAAAAATTGTCCCGCTTGCTTTAGGTGGGAAATGAGTGCTTTGTTAGATATTATGAATACACCAGCTTATGGTAGATTTGATTATTAGCCTCAGTTCTTTACCCTTCTCTGTATCTATGCATTTTGCTAGGTGTCTTTGGAGTTTCTACTTCAGGAAGCAGAGTGAGTTTGGGCTTAGTTATGTGACTTGTTTTAGTCAATAGGACGTTAGCAGATATAATACTGAGAGAGGCTTGAAATAATGCTTGCATGGATGGGTGTGCCCTTTGGTGCTTTTGGCTCTTTGCTGGGAAGAACAGATATCAGCTAGTCCACTGATACCAGGAGAATGACAAGCATGTTGAACCGACATTTTCCTTACGGCCTGGAGCCAAGACTGGCTGAGCCCAACCTAGATCATGCAAGTCCCAAACAATCCACAGATATAGGAAGAAAACAAATGATGGTTGTTTAGTACCATGGAGCTGTGTTATACAGTATTACTCTGGCAACAGGGGAATTAATCAAAATATTAAAATAATCAACTAGATGTCATCATGATTCCATATTTTTTTCCACCAGAGCATGTAGTAAAGGGGATCAGAAGATCTCTTCCTATCACACTTCACTTGAAGTCAAATGCTCCCACAGGACTTGCTGTAGTTCACAAGACAAACTCTATCCACCTTGCCAAGTGTGTTATGCCAGCTTGGGGTTCAGAACTTGTGGCAAACACTGCTATCTGTCTAATAAATATCCACTCTCCCTTCTTTCTTACAAAGAGAACTCTGACATTGTTTGGAAGTGAAAATGTCACAAGTTAAAAATACTTCCCTACATCCCTTATGACACAGTTCTATAAAACATCCAAATATTGCTCACAAGGGTGAGAGTCACTTGCTGAAGATGGCTGAGCGGAACAACAGAAGAAGCTTGATTCCTGATGGCATCACGAATGTGCTATATCTCTCTCTTGTCTCATGAGAGACATTTTGATTAAAACATTGTTTTTAATGTTCTGTCACAGGCAGCTATATGCAATTTTAACTAATAGAGAATTTGATTAGATAGGGGTCCAACAGTTATAGAATGTAGAACAATGTACAATTGGCTGAGTGATGGAGGTAGGCTGAGTGGTGAGCACCCAGATATTGCAAGCTGGTGATCCTTGTTATGTAGCAGAAAAACTTTTGGTCAAGTTGTCACCTGTAGTAAATGGGATATAGACTACATGTTGACCAAAGATATAGCTTTGAAGGATATTGAAGGAAAAAATAATATAATTGGTATATGCTGGTTACTTCTTTCTTATTTTAGCAAAACTCTTCAAGAGTGGAATAAATTAAGGTAGAGCTAGCCATTCTGCAAGTAGATATAAAGAAAATGTAGCTTTGCTAATGGAGATGCTTTCTGCTTGTGCCGTGCAGTACAAATTGACCAAAGTCCTATAATATGAAGCCTTGCAATGTAGGAAATATTTACATCTGGGCATCAAACATAAACCATTATAAGCACTGCTATGAGGTGGTGAGCCTTAGCAGATTACATTGTGGCCTCTAGCCTTTCTCAGGCATCTTCCATTAAGTATTTTCTGCTAAGAGGTGAGTTGACAGGCAAAGGGGTTGTTTCCGAATGAAGCTTGCTTTGGATTGCCTCAAGGTAACTATTTGTTGTTAAGTCAAGGGCTAGGGAGATAAACAGAATCCCCAAGTTAGTTAATAAAAGATATCTTTTTGGGTGAAAAGGGAGAAAGTTTAGAATGCTATGCCACAGATAGATGAAATTTACTAAGTTTTAGATAGAACCAAAGCAAATCCAGACTGTGTTAGACACTGTTACTTTCTTACCCAACATTGGAACCTGTATTTATTAACAAAAATTCCCTGATATTGTTGGAGATGACAGTGTCTCCATTTTAAAACCAAAAACTTACCTCTTCAGACTCTCTTGCAGCTAGGCACAGCCCTGTGCCCCAGTTTTAGCATCTAAGACTTAGATGACCTAGTGGACATTTCAGGAGATCTATTATTATCTTGAAGGGAAAAAAAAGATGATTTGGCTATCACACACATTTCACCTTTTGTGCTTACTTCTTTCCTGGAACACATATGCAGGCTGCCATCATGTCACTGTAGGTTGAGGGGCATATTGAAATGAAGGTTGTGGAAAAGAAAGATAGAAGGACACGAATTCCTGGTAACATGGTAAAGCCACTGCACCTGTGCAAATTGCTTACTTCTCGATTACTTGTCATGTCAGAAATAGAAACCCCTATTTGTTTAAGCCAGTGTTGTAAGGTTTCTCTTACATAGAGGTACATATAATCCTAACTGATAGAAGGACTTTTTGGTTACTCAAACAAATACCTCTTCCAGACGCAATGAAAATTTATATACTGTTTAGCAAAGCAATTTACAGAAAATAATGGGACAGTGAAAAACAAAACAAGAAACAATACACAATACCTTTCAACTAATATTTCTCTCATGATGTTCTGAAATATCCACTGGTTGCCATTAGAAGAGTTTGAGTATGATTTCCTTGAAGAAGGAATGACTTCGAGTATGGTTTTCCTTCTCCTCATTTTAACAGGTCTTAAGATGCCAACATAACCACTCTTGTATTTGTTAAGTCCCATCAAGTCGCTGTGTCTTTTAAGTGCAGGAAATGAAAATGGCCTTGAGGCAACAATTTAGAGCCATTCCAAATTGACTGGCTTTCCTTAATTACCCAGTACACAGGGTGTGTCTGCTTTGGGTCCACAGACGAGAGGCCTGCTAGCTTTCCAGAGGCATATAAACCAGATATCTATATAAACTAGATAACATTATCAGCACAATATGAAAAAGAACATTCTTTTCTGAAGTCCAGATGTGTAACATGCAGCATCCTCCATTTCCAGATATCTTTCTAATCTACTCAGGCTTTCTCTGAGGCACATGGATGATACCAATGTAGTGACTGATGCTCTGGCATGGTCTAAACTTTTGCTGTACTATCTTTATTAGAAAATCCCAAAGGGCTTTACAGTGGGGTAATCTACAAACTTTTGCTTATTGCAAAGCTATAAAAATTAGCTTTCAACATCCATGACAGATGATAGAATTAGAGTTCTCAGAATGGAGACTCTCTCTCTCTCTCATGGAGTGTGGCTATAGAAACTGGAGAAGTTCTACACAAACTGTCAGCCAGAGACACTTGGCTGACATTGTTGCTGGGAATTTTTTCTTCTTCATAGGATTTCCTAGAAAACAGGCACCAAGTGAAGAATATGATAAAGGCAGATCAAATTTAACAGATGAAGATGGTTGCGGCTGGCTACAATGGCTCTTTAGCAAACAATTGCTCTATGACTTCACTTGATGAGATGAATATATGGAGTCAGATGCAATGTCACAACTCCTTATGTTTTTACATTTTCTTCCAATAGTGTTTGGCTCCTGATTGCATTGTAACTGAAAGAAGGGTTACACTCACACTTTTTTTCTCACCTTAATTCACTACTTAAAAAAAAAAAGTACATTGGATAATATTCTGTGACACTTAATTTTTATTCAAATAAACTTGGCCATGTTTATAAAGAGAAAATACTATAGTTAAAAGTATGATGCTGTACAGTTGGGATTGGTATGGAAACTTGGAGGTACGTTAAAGGATAAAAATCAATATTCTACACAGATTTACAGATGTTATAATGCCTGGTAGATTTTAACAACACAGAGCTCCTTTTGACATCCAGCACACATGGAGATCAATTAATCTAGATTTGTCTGCAAATCTGTCCCATTTGTTAAACAATGAGAGCTAAAGGACATGCACTCATTTGTTAAGTGAAATTTATATAAGTTATGTAAGTGAAACAAAATTTCTCTGGTTTAAAGAGAGAACCTGGAAAGTAAGAGGGGAGGTCTTGGATCCCTACTGACTTGGCCACGCTTGACCTCTGAAGCAGGTGTGAGGCACTTCAGGAAACACTAGTGTTCCAAGGATCACAATTTATAAACCACTGACTTAACCAAAGCATCCCATTTTACTGAGGCAGCTCCTGAGACATCAGATGCCCAATACTTGCATTGTGCTTCTAAATTTTTCATGTGCCTATGTGCTTCAGGACCAACACTAGAATTTGCCAGGCATTTATAATAACCATCCGTTTTTCCATCATTTCTTACCATCCCCCTTTTACATCCCCTTTTTACTCCACTACTTTAAGAGGTGGAGACCTAAATGATGAGGAAGAAAAGAGAATCAGGTTTTAGAGTGACTCAGTATGGGATGGATAGAGAGCATTTCCTGGGGCTGGGGTTTTAGGGTTTCTGAGCAGAAATAGGGTGACTGCATGGTGCACATGTGTGACAGGGAAGCATGGACCTCTGGGTGGTCTGGTCTGAAGTCAGCAGAAGGATCACTGTGAGGCCATCTCTGAGCCGGATGAGAACATCAGGACCCAACACGTGGTGCAACATGCTGGGAGCAGGATCCCCAAGTGACAGAAGGAGCAATGATGATGCCAAGAGCCAAGGATTAGGAACTAGATTCCTCCCCATCCCACCTAAGCCCCCTGGGTATTTATATGAGCCAAGAGGTGAGGACACCTAATATGATAGAAATGCATTTTCTCTTACCTTGACTAGGGAGCTCTCAATGTTGAACTGGTTTGAAAAATGTTGTAATCAGTCTGATGTGAGCCTTGCCCTTAGGGACTTGAAATCTTGTATTTCAGCATGAAGCTCCTCAGGAGTGTGCCTTTGATTCTGCTTGCCTAACTTGTTTCATCCAGTGGGTGTTTTCTGAGCTCTCTTGAGGATAATGCCAAGTTACATCCCGGTTTGTATCAGGGGGTCTTTCTTGGGCTGTCTTATACCCAAAGGGTAGAGACACTTTGTGTCTAAAAGAGGTCACACAGGGAAGACTGTGGGAAGATAACTTCGTGTCTCCATGACAGATAACCACAAAGACAAAATGGATTTGTCCGCGCGATTTCTATTAAACGATGGGAGATAAAGGAATGTACTCCATATTCTCCAAATATTCAGAAACTCCTAGGGTTTAATGACACAGACAAGTTCTAGGGACAGGAGGAATGACAACAACGCAAAACGAGAAAAGCATAAAACATGCAGTGGAAGTCGTTTATTTTCCAAGCAATGAAGTCATTTGTCTTCATCCAGCAATGTATCTATTGATCTCTTGTTTTCCTCTCGGGAAAAAAGAGAAGCAATAATCCATGGCCAGAGGTGAAAGGACCCCTGAGGCACTGCAGATCTCACTTGCTCTGGCAGCTCTGCTGGCCTGTGGGTTTCTCCAGTAGCCTTGGAATATGAGTTACTGGCAAAGGTTGTGAAACCTCTGTACTTTTTTTTTTTTAATTTTTATTGGAGTATAGTTGATATACAATGTTGTGTTAGTTTCAGGTGTACAGCAAAGTGAATCTGTTATACATATACATGTGTCCACTCTTTTTTAGATTCTTTCCCATATAGGCCATTACAGAGTACTGAGTAGAGTTCCCTGTGCTGTACAGTAGGTCTTTATTAGTTACCTATTTTATATATAGTAGTGTGTATATGTCAATCCCAATCTTCCAATTAATCCTTCCCCCCCTTACCTCCTGGTAACCATAAGTTTATTTTCTGTATCTGTAACTCTATTTCTGTTTTGTAGATAAGTTCATTTGTACACTTTTCTTTGGATTCCATATATAAGCGGTATCATATGATATTTCTCTTTCTCTGTCTGACTTCCCTCGGTATGACAATCTCTAGGTTCATCCATGTTGCTGCAAATGTCATGTGATGTCAGTTTCTAAAGCTGCAGATTGGTACTGCCTGGATAGAGCTAGAGGAATACCCCTCCTTCTGGCAGGAGCTTGTAATAGGCCCACCTGTGTAGAGAGGTTAATGCTATTTAAAATATTAGCACACATTTTCCCTTATTGCACTACTTCTTTTCATTTTGGGGGGGCGGGGGTGTAGTAAAAGCATCTTGGAAATATTACAAATATATGAGAAGTGTAGAGATCAATACAATGAAGTCAGTTTTATCCCCAGCTTTATCAAAACTTACCGTTTTGTCCCATTTGCTTAGTTTTTTTTCAAAGACCATTTTACAGAAACAGTTGACCCCTGTATACTCCTCCCTACTCCCATTCTTTTCCTCTTCCTTTCCTGTAGCCCGCCCTTGCCTGATTTGTTGGTCGTCGTATTCATGAAGCTTTTACGCTTTTATCTACTTATGTATACACTCCCAAATGGTACACATGTTTTTAAGTTTTTTTTAAATAATAAAATATAGTATATACCACTCTGTAACTTAGGGTTTTATTTAATATTGTGCTTTTGATATCTGGTTATTGTCAGTTATATATAATTGATTATATTTGATTGGGAGTGGTATACATGGATATAACTGATTTGTGTATCCAGGAATCTTGCTAACTGCTATTAATGTCAATAGCTTATCTATAGGTTCTCTTGGATTTGTTATAGCAATAATCATAAATTTGAAAATATTGACATTTTTGTTCTTTTTAAATTCTTTTTTTGTTTTGTTTTGTTTTGTTTTTGCGGTACGCGAGCCTCTCACTGTTGTGGCCTCTCCCGTTGCGGAACACAGGCTCCGGACGCGCAGGCTCAGCGGCCATGGCTCACGGGCCCAGCTGCTCCAAGGCATGTGGGATCTTCCCGGACCGGGGCACGTATCCGTGTCCCCCTGCATAAGCAGGCGGACTCTCAATCACTGCGCCACCAGTGAAGCCCTTCTTTTTTAATTCTTATGCCTTCCTTTTCCTTTCTGTTGACTCACAGCATTAGCCAGGACCACTGGTGTGATAATGATTCTAAGTGGGAATAGAGGGCATGTTTAATTCTTTCCTAAATTTAATGGGAATGTTTTGACATTCCTTTTTGCTATTATGTATACTATCTACTAAAGCTGATAGTATATCGACTTTATACCGATATCTTTTGTCAGGCTAAAGAATTTCTTTTCCATTCTTAGTTTGCTTAGAGTTTTACCATGAACATCTGTTGCATTCTATCAAATATTTTTTCTTATACCTATTGAGAAGATTATATGATCTTCCCCTTTACTCTCTTAATGTGGTGTTAATAGATTTTCTGATGTTGAAACATTAATTTTAATTTTACTGTGGTGAATTATATTTAATAATGTTTTACTGTAGGATTTTAATCTTCAAGAGTTTTATTTAAAAATAGCAACAAAATTACATAGTTCTTTAGAATAAGTTTTACAAATTTGTTTAAGCCATCTATGCAGAAAATATAAAATATTTTTGAAGGACATAGAAGAGTACCTGAATATATATAATGAAAGCTAAGATTGTAAGTGATGATTATATTTTTTTGGTGATGATTACATTTACATGAGATTAGTTAACACTTTTTTTTCTTATTTTGCTATTCTTTAATTCATTTTTGATTAATCTTTTGTTTTTATACTTTCTGCAATAGTCTTTTTTTTTTAATTCAAGAGAGATTATTTTATTTTCTTATAACTTGGTAAAAATTTATCCATAAAACTGCCTGTCCTAGTGTTCTGGACCTTTTTACAAAACATTTTAAGAAGATCTGTCTCTCAGTTTAGATGCATGAAGGTGGAGAGAGGGTTTTATTATTCTGTTTCCGTGTTATGTTTGGCCATTTCAAGAAAATTATAAATGAGAGGGTTGAGAACACTTTATGATTGTGCTTTGTGGTATCTTAAGGGGTTCTATAAAATCTACGCAGGCATTGTCATTGTTGAAGATTCTATACATACTCACTTTTCTTTAACCAATGGATGCTTACTATGTGTGAAGCTGCTCTTTCTACATTACAGGGATAAACTCAATTAGTTTAATTTAATTTTAAAAACCTTACAATTAGGTAGTATGGATGTCCACAGTTTGCAGATGAGGAAAGTAAGGCAGAGAGAGAATAAGTAACCTGCTCAAGGTCGCATAAGTAGTAAGTGGTGGAACTGGGCAGCTGGGTTCCAGGGCCTCTAACCTCAAGCTCTAAGCTGGATTGCTATTTTCCTTGTAAGATTTACCTTACAACAAAGGGATAGCATCTAAAATGTTGAAAAAATTATGCTAATCTATCAGAGAAAGAAGGCCACTATCAATCTACAACCAAGGAAGACTCCGCTCTGGCTCTGACATGAGGGACATGCTCATGACTCATGAAGAGTTGTCTGGTCTCTTTCCTCTAGAGCAGAGCAGTGTTTCTCTAGTCCATGAATATCTATATGTTACAGTGTTCATTCTCATTTCTAACACCTAATTTTATTGATCTCACTGGTCTTGCGGAAACAAGAGGCAATAAAAAAGTAAAAATGTAAGGCAAACAGAAAGGAAGGGTTTTTGTCAAGCATGACTGACTTTAAGTCTCAGCTTTGCCAACAGTTGTTAGCTATGTGACTTTAGGAAGTTAATTAATTTTGGATACTCCTTTTTCTTTATCTAGAAAAAGGAAGTAATGATACTATTATTATTATACTAGTAATAGTATAATACTATTTACTGAATAAGGTTGTTGTCAGCATTAAGAAAAAAGTGCATGTGAAAGTCCAATACAGTACCTGGTACACCGTTGATAATAAATATTAAGTTCTCTCTTGCCTCTCCCTGAGGACTTACTGTGCCAGAGGCTTTATTTCCTCCTTCCACCATGTTGGTGTCTGTAACTGACTGAACGGCTCCTACTAGACTATCCTCCTCTAGTTTTTGTGGCTTTTTGCCAGTCTTCTGAGTAGGCCAGTTGTTTCCTTTATTATTGCATTTTCTTAGATTTCTTTTCAATTTAGAATTAATAGAAAAGTCAAATTCTTGTGTGCTGCTCTCTTTCCTGGATTTCCTCCTGACCTTTAGTCCTCAATAGTTGTTCTCATATTTCTTGTTCCTTTTGAGCAATGCAAGTTTTCTTGATAATAGCCTCCCAAAATGCTACAGTCCCAGATGGTTTCACTGGTAATTGTACCAAAATTTCAAAGACTAGATCATTCTAATGATAAATGGTACTTCCAGAGTATAGAAAATTATTTATACAAAAGAAGTGCAATATTGTTACTGGAACCTGATAAAGTAGCACAAAAAAGAAAACTACAAACCAACTCAATTTTAATTTTGAATTGCAGTAAAAAATAAATAAAATATGAGTAAAATAATATTACATATAAAGTAAGAATCATTTACACCAGAATGACCCATGTACATCTTCTCTTATCCTTTGTGCTATTGTTGTCATATAGTTTATATCTGCATATGTTGTAACTCCACAATACAGTGTTATTATTTTTGTTTTGAGTTAGTTCACCTTTGAAGAATTAAAAAAAATAAAGAAAAATAATTTTTTAACATTTACACATATATTTCCTTGTGTTCTTCCTTTCTTCCCCTAGATCTGATTTTCCATGTGATGTCATTACCCTACTACCTGAATAGAGGACTTTAATACTTTTTATGATGGTCTACTAGTAACAATTTCATTAGTTTCATTTACATGAAAATATCTTTATTTTGTCTTTTGTGAATAAAAAATTCTAGGTTGATTTTTTTTTTTTCTTTTAGTAAGTTAATAATGTCAAAACATGATCTTCTGGCTTCCATTGTTTGTGATGAGAAATCATCTATCATTCTTATTGTCATTTCTTTGTAAATCATGTGTCATATATTTTAAGCAGCTTTTAAGATATTTTTCTTTATCTTTAGGGTTATGCATTGTTAGTGTGAGTCTATTTTGGATTTTCCCTTAGACCTAAAGCAAATCTGTTTAATTATTTTATGTCTTAAATGTGTGGGCCTTGTGAGATTTCAGCAGAACACTTGGGGTATTTACCAAACCCCTCTATCATGGCAGAACTCGAACTCTGAATTCTATGTCCACCTGCTGACACCTCTACTCAGCTGTCTCAGCTTTTTAGCTGTTCTTTTCTTCTTGGTCTCTCTGGCCTCTTCCAAAGATGTAAGTTCAGGGGTTGGCCAAGGATTTGACCAGAGTTTATATGTAGATTTGGGGATTCCTTAAGTTTTACCTCTTTCTAGGATTTTCCCTTCAATTTTGTGCAACTCTGAGAGTCCCATACTCCTCCTCTGATTTCTCAGACCAATGATACTGGTGCTCTCTTTTTGAATTCTAGCTGTGCAATGCCTTATGCTTGAGGGATGCTCTCTGGGGAAAAGGTGGATAAACTTGGGTCTCACTCAGTATGATTGTTGCCCTTCAAGGTTCAGGTTCTTTCTAAATTCTGCCTTCAGGGATTTCAAACAGTTATTATAATATTTTCCCATTGTTTATAGTTGTTATTTCTGGAAAGGTTAATACAAAACATGTTACTTCCCCTTTACTAAAATCAGAACTTCAATTGTAAATATTGAATAAAGATAATTGTATGAGTCCTTATTAATAGTCAAGATATACATATATACATATGTATATATGTGTGTATGTGTATGTGTGAGAGAGAGACAAGAGAGACAGAGGCAGAGAGAAAGAGGGAAAGATTTTTTTTAAAGCTTCCTTTTTTCTTTTTAATAGAAGGAATGAACAATTTAGAAAATTGCTACTTTGCAATTCACCACAATGAAAATTGCTTCAGGCAAAAGTTGTCAAAGGTAAAATGCTGTTGGAGAACAGAATACATCCATAGTGTTAAAGTCCACAAATTGCCTACTCATTACAATTTTTTTTTTTTCTTTTGCTGTACGTGGGCTTCTCACTGTTGTGGCCTCTCCCATTGTGGAGCACAGGCTCTGGACGCGCAGGCTCAACAGCCATGGCTCACGGGCTCAGCTGCTCTGCGGCATGTGGGATCTTCCCGGACTGGGGCACGAACCCGTGTCCCCTGCATCGGCAGGCGGACTCTCAACCACTGCGCCACCAGGGAAGCCCTCATTACAATTTTTGATAAAAGAAAGAAAGAATATGAATTTAACCTGAATTTAATGATGACAAACCAATCATAAAAATTTTGACTATTCATAATTTTAGTAAGCGGAGGTTATAAAGAGGAAGTTATGTTAATCACAAAGGATTAAGAATCAGACCAATAACAGATTGAACACCAGAGCATAATATTTCCATATCTTTAAAATCTGATAGAAAAAAGTTGAACCTAGAATTCTATTTCTAGGAAAGTTCTCAAATAACCTTAAGAGCAAAATATAAAAATCATTTTGGACATGTAAGAATGCAGAAAATTTTTCTCCTAGGCATCCTATATGAAAAAGTATACCTTCAGGCAATCTCTAGAAAAAAAAAAAAGAAAAGGAAAAATTAATCCTGGGAAAAGAAAACATCAGATATCAGAAACAGTGGCAGTTAACTATATCCCAAAAGAGGTCAAAGAAATGAAAGAGAAAATATGATATTTTCTGAATAAAGGTACATAAGTTTTTTTCTTCTACCAATAAACTGTTATTGGTATAGAATTACAAAGTCATAATAAAGAAAATGTTGATTGCTTGCTTGATTGATTTTTATCTTTTGGCCACATGGCATGTGGTATTTAGTTCCCCAACCAGGGATGGAACCCATGTCCCTTGCAGTAGAAGCCCGGAGTCTTAACCACTGGACTACCAGGGAAGTCCCAAAGTTGAGTTTTAGAAACACCTTAAATACGAAGTATAGAAGACTAAATTATAGTCTCATTTTAAAATGTAATATGTTAAACATTGAGAATGTTTATATTGAAAGTATAAACACAGTAACATTGGAATGAGGAGTTCATGGATCATGAGAGGGGTGACAAAGGAAGATTAACTAGACCAAGTTCCTCATTTTTGATGACAGGGCATCAGTAAATGCTCTCAAGTTGTAAATTCCAAAAAGATAGCAAAGTGTTTTATCTCAAGCCATAGAGGTTAACAGAAAACAAAAAGTCTTGGCAGAGATCTGGGGAGTAGGAACAAGATTGAGGAAAAGGAAGATTGTTTCACTTTTATTCCTTCATTCAAATTAGTTTTATATAATAAGGTCTTGTACTTTTTCTATTATTAGAAAAAGACTAGTTTAAAAAAGTAAATATATGAATATGGTTATATAAACACTGAAATACTATGCAGCAAACAAAAAGAATGCAGTAGATCTAGATGTGCACCCTGGGAGGAACAGATAACCTCTGTATATTGCATAGTGAAAGAAGCAGAGTTGCAGAAGAGAACTGCCTATTCCCAGTGTGTGAAAACAATGCCTATGGGAATATGTGTGTATTAGCATATTTCATGTCAATAAAAATATGTTGGGTAAGAAAAAAATTAAACTCAAAAGTGAAACCTTTGGACTTCCCTGGTGGTGCAGTGGTTGAGAGTCCACCTGCCGATGCAGGGTACACTGGTTCGTGCCCCGGTCTGGGAAGATCCCACATGCCGTGGAGCAGCTGGGCCCGTGAGCCATGGCCACTGAGCCTGCGCGTCTGGAGCCTGTGCTCTGCAACAGGAGAGGCCACGGCAGTGAGAGGCCCGTGTAAAGCAAAAAAAAAAAAAAAAAAAATCATCCTGGAGTGTAAAAATCAACTCCATTATAATTCAACTCATTAAAATTATGACATATACCACTGAATGCCATTAATTGAATTCATAACACTTTTCCTCACTCAAAAGTTCCACACTCCAAAAATTCCATTGTGATAGGACCAGTATATGAGATCATTTTTAGGCTTGTTGCATAAGTGTTACAGCAGGAAGAACATTGCTTAATAAATATTTTGTTCTTTGCCTTTGGAAATATCCAAGTGCCATAGCTTTGATTCTTAGAAGAGGCTGAGATAGATTCTATTTTGCCTTTCAGAGCAGTCCTGTAACAAGAAAAATGACTGAGACTTTACTCCTATTTAACTCGGTTACCAGATGTGAGTTTTCCTGGGAATCCCATGCTCATGGGTGAGGTAGCTTGGGTCTGCATTTGGGGTAGATCCTAAAGGAGCTAAGGACTGGAGGCTCCTGACTGCACTCTCTGAAACCTCATGGTCCATCTTTCCTTGAAGGAGGATCTGGAGGAAAAAAAAAAAAAGTAATATTTTTTTTTGTCTATCACATCACATCCCTCTCAATACTTAGATCTCTTTCCCCATATACCTTCAGAAAGCAACTTTTTTCAGAGACCAGTGAACTTCTGTCCCTTATGGGAAACAAAACACGTAAGAGAGTCTCAGGGCTACAATTAATAGTTATTGTCTCCTTTCTCCACTGTCCATTCTAGGTTCTCCTCACCTTCCACTACCGCCTCTGCTGACTTCTGTGATTTACTAATACTGTGATTTACAGCCTCATATATCAGGAGTCTAAGCCCCTGTTCCCAATAGCCAGACACCCCTGAGCTCCAATATGAGATCAGGGGTACTATACTTTTTCATTTACAGTCCCAACGGAGAAAAGCAGTACTAAGAGCTGCCCAAGTAGATCCTGTGGATTTACCTATTTTCTTCCCTGCTTTTATAGTATATCAGCAAACTTCCCTCCTCCTAATAATCCAGGTCTCTTGCTCTTACTAAGACAGTTATTCCTCTTCTTGCCACTGGTTCCTAGATCCAAGAGGTCTTCGGTGCCTGGTCAACAGCTGTAGCTTACAAATCAATGGTTCTCTTGCTTTGTTCCTCCTGAGAGTGTGTCCCCTTTGAGTATGAGAACTTCTGACTCTGAGGAAACTAGAGTTGCAGGAACAAGAAGTACGTGGCTCACAGTGGAATATTGAGAAGAATGGTGAGTGGGGTCATTCTTGCTCCCACTTTCTGTTTCTTGGACCCCTGTACATTCCCATTGTGGACACACTGCCATATGGAAATCTTTGAATCAGCACATATACTGCATTCTAGAGGAGGGCACTGTATTTACATGTATTGCCTTCAAACTATGGAGTACTTCAGCTATACCTTCAGCAGGAAACACTCTACCAGGTCAGCAGCTTTCGGGTGCAGTGTATTAATATGACCAGGGATTCCCATAGTTATGGTCCCATTCTTATACTGCCTTTGCTTTGGAGTAGGTTCCCTGGTCTGTTAAATACTAAGTGAGATTCCATCCTGGTAAGTAAAATATGGCACAGACCTTTGGAAAATGATGGTGCTGATGCCTTGTGGGCAGGAAAAGTGAAATTGTACCCAGAACAGGTATCTATATCCATGAGGAAAAACTGTTGTCCCTTTCAGAATGAAGAGGGCCTGGTGCAGTCAAGGGGGTTGGTGTCATCAAGAAATAGTACTATATGAACCATAATCAAGAATTCTGTCTCTATGAGGGCAGGGACTGTTTTTTTAAAAGGTTTTAAATGATGTCGTGGTTTTATTTTAGAACACCAAACTTGCCACAAACCTCAAACCACGTCTTTTTCTATCATTGACACATCCCACACCATATAATCTGCTCTTCTGTGTGTTCCATGCCAGAGGATTGCCTACATGTTAGTTTGGACCATTCCCAAAGTGCTTTCCTGCTCCAGGCCCTAAATCAAAGTTGGAAGATTTTCATCACCCAATATACAAACTCTAGTCCAGTATCACTAGATATGGCCTTCACAGTCTCCAGAACCCAGAGTCCCACCAGGTCTCTGAAACTTCATAGAGTTTATCTCCCACCCTCTGGAGCTCTTGTGCTTTACAAAACCTTATAGCATGCTGGCAGCCTTGTGTTATCTGGCCTAATCAATGTAAAGTTATCAATGTAATAGATTAATGTGTGTAAAGTTATCAATGTAATAGATTAATGTGATATTTTATGGGATGCCCAGGTCTCTAGTCTATAATATAGGTAGGATAGTTAATTTAGCCCCAGGGAAAACTGAAAATATATATATTTTTGTCCATTCTATGTAAATAAAATCTGTTTATGATTCTCTTTTCTGATCAAGAGAAAATAATGCATTTAACCAGATAATGGCTGCTGACCACATATCTTAGGCCGTGTTATTCAGCTGTTGCAAAGATATTATACCTGGCACTGTGATTGCAATAATAGGGAACATTACTTGCTTGAGTATGTGATCATTTACTATCACCCGCCAGGATATGTCTGGTTTCTTCAGGAGCCGGCCTTGTGAAATAAATGGGGATATAATAGCTTCCTCCTCATCACTTTTTAGATACTTAGGGTGGCACTAATTTCTTTTTACCAGTGATATACTTATGGTCTTAATAAATGAAGGAACTTGGTCCTTCCCAAGAACCAAGCCTTTCATTGCCTTTCTCCAGTGTCTTCCAGAGCAATTCTGACCTTTCCGCTTCACTTAGAATGAGCCATCACTTTTCCCATGCTGTGAGGAATCTTACTAAATCACTGTTTAAGGTATGTTTATCGTAAATAACAAATAAATAGGTTTTCCTTTGTAAGTGAATTTGAAAATAATTTTTCTTTTAATAGGTTGATTAAATGTAATCACATTTCTTGATATGATTGATATGTTTGGTGCCAACTCTGTTATTTTGTTTTATAATTAATGTGTTAATTAAATTTAATTTACTATATTTCTTTTCCTATTTGCTGGATCTTATTTATTATCTAAAACTTTATTTTGGAAGTTTGCATTTTGGTTCTAAAGTATATTGTACTTTTATACCACATACTGTCCTCAATTCCTTTTTTTCTTACTTGATATTTTACTATATAGTGTGTCAGTTTTAAATGGTAATCTTTGATTCCACCTGTTTCCTCCACAACAATCAATTAACTTATCTACTTTTCTTTCTTCCTATTCCCCCCTATTTTTGACTTGTGGTCTTTCTATTTTTTCAGAATATAGGCTTTAGATATGATCCTTTTCCTCCCATGAAGAAATGTCTGAGAACTGATCCTTTCAGGTCAATGTTGACAGGTACATCGTGGAACATTTCAGTATAAAGGTTTACATTTTTCTCTATTTCTGTAATGCATCCTTGAATTGTTTTTTTTTTTTCCTGTTCTTTTGCTACTGCACACTTTTTTAGAAACTGTAATATATATATATGTTGGACATTTTTGGTTTGTCTTCCATTTTAACAACTTTCTCTGTGATCCTCATTCCTTTTTCTTATTTTCATTTTCTTGTGTGTGTGTGTGTGTTTTAATTTTCTTTAAAACACTATTAAATTTTAACTCAGATTTATTATTCCTTATCAATTTGTAATTTATTCTTTATTTCTTAGATGAGTTTGCCTTTTTCTCAGTTTCTCTTCTGAGTTTAATAAATTTCATTAAATTTGTTCCTTTTTTGTATGGATCAGCTTTTGTTCTTAATTTTCAAATTTTTGATTCTAGCTTTATCTTTCCTTTTAAATGAATATATATCTCCAAATGTTTGAGGATATTTAGTTCAGTTTGGAGTGCCATTTTGCAATGTTCTTCTGCTTCAGAGTTGTTTTTTAGGGGAGACTATTCATTAAATGAGATGGGTTTTTTTCTTACATTAGATCATGAACCCTAGAAGTAAAGTGTCCATCCATCTTACCTATACTTCCTGGGTGTAGGTGAGGGTTTATTTACTTTTTTTTTTTAACATCTTTATTGGAGTATAATTGCTTTACAATGGTGTTAGTTTCTGCTTTATAGCAAAGTGAATCAATTATACATATACATATGTTCCCATATCTCCTCCCTCTTGTGTCTCCCTCCCTCCCACCCTCCCCATCCCACACATCCAGGTGATCACAAAGCACTGAGCTGATCTCCCTGTGCTATATGGTTGCTTCTCACTAGCTATCTATTTTACGTTTGGTAGTGTACCTATGCCCATGCCACTCTCTCACTTTATCACAGCTTACCCTTCCCCCTCCCCATATCCTCAAGTCCATTCTCAAGTAGGTCTGTGTCTTTATTCCTGTCCTGCCCCCAGGCCCTTCACGACACTTCTTTTTTTCTTAGATTCCATATATATGTGTTAGCATACGGTATTTGTCTTTCTCTTTCTGACTTACTTCACTCTGTATGACAGACTCTAGGTCCATCCACCTCACTACAAATAACTCCATT
>RJWK010032029.1:0-23887 GCA_004363435.1 Platanista minor
GAGGGAGGAAGGAAGGAAGAAAGGAAGGATAAAATAGAATAATGTTATATAAAATAAAATAAGGTTATTAAAAAAATTAAGATAGAAAAAAAATTTTTTAAGTTAAAAAAAAATAATAATAAACCCAGACAGATAGAACCCTAGGACAAATGTTGAAAGCAAAGCTATACAGACAAAATCTCACACAGAAGAATACACATACACACTCATAAAAAGAGGAAAAGGGGAAAAAATATAAATAAATCTTGCTCTCAAAGTCCACCTCCTCAATTTGGGGTGATTCATTGTCTATTCATGTATTCCGCAGATGCAGGGTACATCAAGTCGATTGTGGGGATTTAATCCGCTGCTCCCGAGGCTGCTGGGAGAGGTTTCCCTTTCTCTTCTTTGTTCGCACAGCTCCCGGGGCTCAGCTTTGGATCTGGCCCCGCCTCTGCGCGTAGGTCTCGGGAGGGCGTCTGTTCTTCGCTCAGGCAGGACGGGGTTAAAGGAGCCGCTGACTCGGGGGCTCTGGCTCACTCAGGCCGGGGGGGAGGGAGGGGCACGCAGTGCGGGGCGAGCCTGCGGCGGCAGAGGCCGCGGGACGTTGCACCAGCGTGAGGCGCGCCGTGCGTTCTCCTGGGGAAGCCGTCCCTCGATCCCGGGACCCTGGCGTTGGCGGCACGCCGCCAACCCCAGTCCTCTCCCTGCGCTCCGACCGAAGCCCGAGACTCAGCTCCCAGCCCCGCCCGCCCCGGCGGGGGAGCAGACAAGCCTCTCGGGCTGGTGAGCGCCGGTCGGCGCCGATCCTCTGTGTGGGGATCTCTCCGCTTTGCCCTCCGTTCCCCTGTCGCTGTTCTCTCCTCCGCGACTCCGAAGCTTCCCCCCTCCGCCACCCGCAGTCTCCGCCCGCGAAGGGGCTTCTCAGTGTGTGGAAACCTTTCCTGGTTCACAGCTCCCTCCCACTGGTGCCGGTCCCGCCCCTATCCTTCTGTCTCTGTTTTTTCTTTTTTCGTTAGCCCTACCCAGGTAAGTGTGGAGTTTCTTGCCTTTTGGGAGGTCTGAGGTCTTCTGCCAGCGTTCAGTAGGTGTTCTCCACGAGGTGTTCCACGTGTAGATTTCTGGTGTATCTGTGGGGAGGAAGGTGATCTCCGCGTCTTACTCTTCCGCCATCTTCTCTCTATTCGATAACATTTTTTTTTTTTTTTTTTTTTTTTTTTTTTTTTTTTTTTTTTTTTGGCTGCGTTGGGTCTTCGTTGCTGTGCAAAGGCTTTTCTCTGGTTTTGGCGAGCGGGGGCTACTCTTCGTTTTGGTGCACGGGCTTCTCATTGCAGTGGCTTCTCTTGTTGTGGAGCACGGGCTCTAGGCACGCAGACTTCAGTAGTTGTGGAACACAGGCTTAGTTGCTCTGTGGCACGTGGGATCTTCCCGGACCAGGGCTCGAGCCCATGTCCCCTGCGTTGGCAGGCAGATTCTTAACCACTGCGCAACAAGGGAAGCCCAATGATAACATTTGTTGATTCAGTCTTCAGTGGGAATTCCTCTGGTCATTCACCTCTAAATATGACCCTAACTTGTGTTAGAGGTAGATATTCTAAGGAAGTGTTTCTCTATTCTGTTCCACTAAGAATAGCTTGCAAGATGGATGCTGAGTTTTTTAAATGCTTTCAGCACGCATGAAAAGATGATCATATGGGTTTCTTTCTTTGATCTAGCAATGTGGTATTGCTATCTTTCCTAATCATCCTTGCATTTCTGGAAATAAATCCTACTTGGATATTTTTCCCTAGAAGTTGCTAGTATTTTACTTGAGACTTTACATCTCTTTTGTTGTTAGTTGGGATAACAGAGGCTGCTAAACAAACCACAAAATTTCAGCTGCTTAACAGTAGACGTTTATTTCTTGTTCATAAACAGTCCAGAGAGGGTTTTCCTTGACAGCAAACCCTTCAGGCACACAAGCTCCTTTGGTCTTGCTGCTTCACCATCCCCCAGAGCCAGGGTGGCAAACTTTTTCTTAAAGAATACGCTGAGGTCTCTAAGCTGTCACAGCTACTCATCTCAGCTGCTGTAGTGGGGAAGGAGCCATAAGCAATATGTAAACAAATGGCCATGGCTGTGTTCCAATAAAACTTTACTTACAAAAACAGACAGCAGGCTCACAGGCCCTAATTTTGCCAACCTGTGCCCTACAGTCTCATCATCCTCTGGATCTAGCAGTGGAGAGGAAAGAAAAAATGAAAAGGTCCACCCACACATTTAAAAAGCCTCAACCTGGAAATGAACACATCACTTCCACTCACATCCCATTGTGAAAACAGTACACATGGCTGGCAGGGGTGGTGTTCCCTGGCTGAACAGCGATTTCACAGCAATATCTCTGTACTTCGGAAGGGGGGACATAAAATCTGATGAACAGCTTTTAGTTAAGAGTCTGAACAAGAGTCGTGCTGTGGGTACAAAAAAAAAGAGGATCTGAGAGGTAACTGACGTTGCATCCTTAGATGACCAGTAAAATGTGTCAATGTGAACAAAAGGAAGAGTCAAAGATGACACTGAGGTTTCCCTCTTGGTCACCTGAGTAAATGGCAGCCATGTATCAAGATTGGGACCCTGAGTGGAGGAGCAGATTTGAGGAGAGATGATGAACTCCCATTTCAACTGTTGCAGCTGATAGGTCTACAGGAACTCCAAGGGCAGGGATTCAATAAACAGTAGGTTCTATCAAACTAGACTTCAGAAGAAAGTATTGGTCTAGAGCTGTAGACTTGGGAGACTTTAGTGTGTATGGTACTTTAAACTGATGGACTTGATAAGATTGCCCTTTCATTTATTTAGTTCTTCATTTAATATCTATGGAGTATCTTCTATGTGTCAGACACTAGACAAACCTACAAAAATTTCTGCTCTAACAGAGCTTATATTATAGTGCAGGAGACACAGACAATACATAAAACCCATAAATAATTATATATCCTAATAAAAGGTGATAGATGCTGTAAAGATAGAAGCTGTGCAGGGTACAGAGAATCAGGAGTGCCCAGTAGATGGGATATGAAGGGGGAGCTGGGGGTATGAAGGCTGTATAAGAAGCGAAGAGGGCTAGGAGGCTCTCATGTAGGAATGTGTAAGACAGAGGCAGGGATCTGTGAAGAATAAAGAGAAGGCATAGCTAGCGAAAGAGGTGGAGGATATAGGTTGAGCTCATCCAAGGAACGTCCATGCCTCAGCCTCTCTAGTGGTAATCTTTCAATGTGCATGAATTTCTATGGGCAAGGCCGTGGCATCCTTGAAGTGTCATAGAGGCAGAGGGAGTTGCTCAGCGACCAGTTGTAGAGACAATGCTCTGAGTACCCCTTCCAGTGGTGGTGATGATGCCAACCCCTCACCTATCTGTCACTTCTTGGGGTCACATCATCCACCCTCGGTGAAGTGGTGACTCAGGGCTGTGGTTTTCTGTGTATCTGGTTTTCCTGGCATCTGTGTATTTTTCCTCCTCTGTGCACGTGCCTTTCCAGATGTGTTTACATTTTCCAGCTCCCTCTGCAGCTGTTCGTCTGTGTTTCTGCCAAGCCCTGAGCGAAATACTCATTGTATTCCTCCCTCCCGGTTTTATTCAAGACCAACTCTTGTCCATCCCAAACATACAATAATCCAGAACCTCTCTCAGTGCAGGGAGGGAAGGATACTGTAGACAGGGAACCAGCCCCTAGTCTGGGATTTTTCTTCTCCTTCCCAGATGTACCCCCTCTTGCACTCAGCTGAATGACTGTAGCAAATCGTTTCCCCCCCAAAACTTTCCTCTCCTTTTTGGGGTGCCAGCTAGCCATCTGTCTTCCAGCCTGCAAGTTTATTTTCTGAGTCAGGTAGCATTTTACAGATTCCAGGGGGAGAAACATAGGCTTGTGTGACCAGAGTGACGCAATGTGGATGAAGAGGGGGCCTTGTGATTTTACTGACACAAAAGGAGGCTTGGGGCACCTCGTGGCTACATCTCAGGACATACACCTGTTTCTCTGTTTCTCCTTCTTAGGAATCCTCTAACAACTACTCTCTCTCAAGTCAGAACTCCAAATACAACAAGTATAACATTATGTGGGAGTGATGATTTCCGAGAACAGAAACTGTACACTGGAGTTGAACCTGGCTTTGTACTGCTTACACGTGGTCATTGTCACTTAGCATCCCTCAGTTTTGAGAGCCCTACTCCAAGCTTGTTAATCCTCTCTCTGGTCATCCGGGTATCTTGTTCACTTGCCAGGAACATCCCTTAGGTACCAAGGAAGCTGGCTTCTGCTTGGGTAAAAGAGAACCACAGCTGGCTTTCCCAACTCTTCAAACAGCGGAAGGGTCCCGGCATCCTGCTCTAGTGGACAAGCTCCTCCCCCTGAAGTGTTCTCATCTTTTCCTTGAACTGAGCCAGGCTTCCCACCTGAAAGCCTGAGTCTGCTTTTCAGCTCTTTTTTTTTTTTTTTTAATTGACCCTGTGATTCAGAGTATACAGTGCCATTATCAAAGATAAAGCAGTTCTTTTTATCACCATAACCCTTCAACACAGGAAAGCAACATTTCTGTCCACCAGGGATGGCCCAGAAGTCATCCATTTACAAATGTCATGTACATTTTTCTAAAAGATCCTACGCTAGTCTTTGCTCCCCTATAAGCCCAAGGCTCAGACTTTAAACAGGACAAAAATTCTTGTTTACTAAGTATCCAGTCATTCTTCAGAGACGCTGGAAGTCTGATCACTCTCCGATCATGCATTTTTAAGACAAATAGACAATAACCACGGCCCTAAGGCAGATGGTAGCGTCGTTTGCTTTGGCATAACTTTCTCGTGGACAAAATCTATCTCATTCCATAGTGAGAAATTATTTCCAAAATGTGAATAATCCTTGGGGGAAAGAAACACACAGAGGCATACGTGATAAATACTTTTCTGAGGAAGGTTCTGGAAAGGGGGTGAGAAAAGAGAAGTAGGAAGCCAGTAGCTTTGAGGGGGGCAGTGACAGGGAGAAAAGTTAGGGTGCTCTGAGACAGTGCTAATGTATCTTTGCCCACCTAAGAATTTGTTCCTGGAGAATTAGCCTCGAAAGCTGATACAGGACAAGTGCTTATGCAGCTGAATTGTTTTTCACAACTCGTGTGTTCCTAGCATCAGGGTCTATCTAGAGACTTAAAGCCAATTTCTAAAGTGCCTGGGATCTGAGGAAAAAGAATGCTTGTTCCTCCAAAATTCCACTTTCATCTATTTCCATCCTAAAGGCATCTGATACCTTTCAAAGGCAGTGGGTTCCGTCTTTGTTGGACAACATAATCCATCTCCTCCAGACTATGCTATCTTCAGTGTACTGAAATCTCTTTAGGCAAGAGCCACTTTTAAACTATAGCTACTGTCACCTGACCACCTCCTCCCTTAGGAAGTGGATTTGGCTTCAGTCTCTTCCAGGAGGACATTAGGAAGTCTGATCATGAATTAAAATAGCTGTCATGCGAGCAGCACCGCTCAGGCTTGCAAACAGATAAGCGAGAGCGAAGTTTGTTCTCACATTCCCACCCCATGCTTTCCAGCCCCTGGTGTGGGTCCCGGCGGAAAGGTAACCAGGACTCTAGCAATCGCATTTTCATCTTGGAATTTTAAATGTTTATGCAGAGGAAAGTCCAACTGACCCATTCATCTTCCGAGAAAGAGGGGGAAAGCGCTGAGTCGCCAGGCCGAGATCCCCAAGGGGCCAGTGCCCAGAGACAGCCCCATGGGCATAGCCTGGGGGTGAGTCAGGGCTTCCAGAAGCAGGTCCTTGTCATCACAGCGCCTGATGTGTCTCCGGGGACAACAGCCAGCGCCTTACACTCCCGCAGCTGCCAGTGAGCCCCGCGCCATGGGGGATTGGAGCAGGGGCCCAGGGTCACAGCACGGAGCCGACAGACTTTGCTTGTTCCTGAAGCAGCCAGATAAGGTGACCTTCCTCCCTCTCCACCGAGCCTGCCTTCAACCAGGCAGGAGACGGGGGAGCGCGCAGCCTTTCCTGTGACACTCCTGCTCTGGGGAAGGTCTGTCTTTGCTTTCCCGGGATGAACCTCTCAGTGTTTCTGGCTCCAGAGTTGGGCTGACCTTTGCAAAGCTGACCACAGGATAAACTGCCTCTTGGGTGGTCTTTGTTTTATTTTTGATCGTGGTGAACTTGAGACAAGCAGACACTGCTACCAAAAACAATAACAACAGCTAGAAATGACTGGACACGTGTGCATCAGGGACCATGTGAATAACATGTAAAACATGTAAAGCTCAGTGCTTTTACATGCGTTATTTTAATCCTCAAAACCCCGAGAGGTGACTATGATGATGTTTCCCATTTGATAGATGGGGGAATTGAGGCTCTAAGACATTGAGTAATTCATCAGCAGTCACTCCACCACCGAAGTGGCAAAACCAAGAAACAAACCAACCTGTCTGGCCCACACTGACCACACTGAACACCACATACCTCAGCTCCAAAGGAAGCCACTGCCACGTTCTCGGGGGCCTCTTGCTGTCACCGTTCTCATCAGCAGGGGCTGAGCCTAGTGCGGGCTCATCTGTCTGCCCTGTCACTCACCTCCTGGCCTCGCAGTCAGAAATCCAAGCCCTTTGTGGTGCTGGGGGACTGGCAGGACCCCCCGTGGTCGGTTCTTTGAGTGTGGACAGCCTCTGAGTGGTCCTCAGTGTGTCCTTCGGCTTATTCTGACCTGGTACAACATGCTTTTTAGAAACTAGATGAGAGTCATTTTGGGGGCCTTGGTCTCCACCCTGTGTTTGTTCATTCAGGTGTGAACAACTACCCTGTACATGGTTGCATGTATTCATGGCTTCTTCATGTATGGGGTTGCATGTACTCATGGCTTCTTCATGTATACAGTTGCATGTCCTCACGGCTTCTTCGTCTATACAGATGCATGTACTCACGGCTTCTTCGTGTATACAGTTGCATGTCCTCATGGCTTCTTCATGTATACAGTTGCATGTCCTCGTGGCTTAGTGTATACAGTTGCATGTACTCACGGCTTCTTCGTGTATACTGTTGCATGTCCTCGCGGCTTCGTGTATACAGTTGCATGTACTCACGGCCTCTTCGTGTATACTGTTGCATGTACTTACGGCTTCTTCGTGTATACAGTTGCATGTACTCATGGCTTCTTCATGTATACATAGTTGCATGTCCTCACGGCTTCGTGTATACAGTTGCATGTACTCACGGCTTCTTCGTGTATCCAGTTGCATGTACTCACGGCTTCTTCGTGTATCCAGTTGCATGTACTCACAGCTGCTTCCTTGACTTAAGCAGAGGAACCTCTTTAAATGATTGATGTCACTTGCAAAGTAGACTCCTCGAAGCTGTGTGTCTCCAGGAACTGGATCCTAAAGTAATCCACTCTGGAGGCTGGGAGAGTTACTTCTTCATCCTTCCCACCCTGTAACTTCCCTTCTGCGCCCCGCAACTCTTGCCAGGTGCCCTCCTCCTTTCTGTCATCCTGTCCACCGTCATTTCAGGCTCAGCTCCATCCCACCTCGTCTGGGAGTGAGTCTGCCTGGACAACCCACATCTCCATTCCCTTTGTCTGCTAGCCACCAGCAGCTCTCACCAGGCAGTCTAGTCCTTGACAAGTTCTCCGGTTGTGTCCCATGCAGATAGATGGATAACATCCTTCTTGTGGTTTCCATATCTTCACCATACTGTATCTGATTGTACTTCTGCTTCTCTCTACTCCTCTCTGAGTGGGAAGGCTGGAAGTGAACAAAATAGTTGAGGAATGTTCCATCCAATTCTGGGGAAAATGGGACTGGTTACCAACTCCTTTATTCCAAACACTCTACTTCTAGACTTTTCCACATCATTCCAGGCAGGTGCCAAAGTGAGAACGACACACTGATTTATGGCCACAACAACAGGGCTTCACAATCCTCCCAATCCCTTTTCTGAGACAGTGGCAATGAGATCGAAGTGATCACCTGCCTTCTTTCTTCTCACGGTCAAGATGTCACGTTCAGTCCTTCAGATCTCAAAAACTCAAGTAAAAGATGTTGTGGAGGATGGAACCATCCTTAGTACGTGTGTGCCGAAAAAGAAATCGATGTTGGCCGATTTCTACGCTACACCCCCCCACCACCGCTGCCACCAACCCAGTGGGTCTTGCGATGTTCCCTAAACAACATATATCTGTTGACCTCCCGGGAGGGAAATTGATTTTGCCTCCCCCTCTGCTGGAGGCTCTGAGCATACAAAGGCTGGGCCTGTGTCTTAGCTCGGTCTCTACAGAACTGGGGGGCCTGGATCTTGCAATGTCCTCGTCTGCAAAACAGATGAGAGAATGTGGTCCTTCCTCTGACTTCCTGGACCGTTCTAAGGCCTAACACAAGTTGATTGTTTCTGTTACTGCTGCCACTGCTAAGTGAACTGCTGATGCAAACCACTGTTTTTATCATTTGTTATCTTTCCCCCTGAAACTATTGAAGGGGGATAGTTGGGGGATTAAGAGAGAAATTTTCTCTCTTTCTCCCATCCCTGCCCTCCTTGTAACATTTCCACGCGTGTTAGAATCTTGGACAACTTTGCAGTTTGATTAATTCCCTCGCATTTGCACGCGTTTGGGACATGATCCTTGATGCGGGTGGTGGCAGGGGGCGAGGGCGTCTTTTTTGTCACACGAAGTGTCAGATCACACAGAGGAGATCTGTACCGTTCAGACGGAAGGAAGTGGGGAGGGAGTGTAAGATGCTACAGCTCTCCCACGGAGGGTCCTGTTGGGCAGGGCAGGCTGGCTGCCCCCAGGGGCTGGTACGGTCACACACAGGGCTCTCTGAGTTGGTCTTGCCTCACCGTCTACGCCAAGTAAATCCCCATGAAATGCTGTGACTTCTGAGGTGGGGAGGGCTTAACACCCACTCCCCGCCACCAAATCCCATGCCCACCTGGCCCTGAATAATACATGTCGTCTTTTCAGCAGGGACAAAGGCTTTAATTCCACAACTAGAAGCGGGACTTGAAATTTCAATGAAAACGTGGTTTCTAAAGTAAAGAAATTAACAGGTTGAGTTTACAGTGGAAGTGTATTCATGGAGGCTTCTGGAAGGACCTTCCTGGGAAGATGGCAGGCACATGATCCCCTGGAGAAAGGGAAAATGGTATATAAATTCCTTCACATTGCATGCAAATGACAGGTCGAGGCTTCTTTGCAGAGCCCCGGGGGGTTTGCTGGAAGAAAAGAAGGGAAGGGTGTGAGCTAGCTCTGGACCTTAAAATAGAGAGGGAGGGAGGTGGGAGAGACTAGAGGGCAGAGAAGAGTGACCCCTGATTGCAAAGAAAAAGTTGACATTTGTCAAATACCCGATGAAAGCCCTTTCTGTTAGAAAATGAATAGGTTTCTGATGCACATATAGGAAAATACTGGCAGATATTTATTTCAGGTGATTCACAAGTTTTATATTATTCTCTGTACTTTTCTATTATTTCAGAATTTTTATAGTTAAAGATAAAGGGCCCCTTGGGAAATAAAAGTTGGAAAACAGAAGTTCCCATTCATACAATGAAATACTGTGTAGCTGTTACCAAAATATTGAGGAAGATCTCTACGCGTTCACATGTAAAGATCTCCAAGATACACTGTAGGGTGAAAGAAAGCAAGTTTCAGTACAGCATCTTTCACTCAGTCCTGTCTGTTTGAAATGCTTTTTAAATATGTGCGTGTCTTGCTGTATGGATAGAATTAAGTCTAGAAGAGGGAATAAATCATTAACGGAAGTGGGATTATTATGTACCTTGTTATGTACATTTCATATGGTATGAATTTTTATAAGTAAACATTGCTTCTATAATCACAGAAAAGTAATAATGACTTTTATAAATAATCCTTGAAACCAAGGAGCAGCAACGCTGGTCCCCAAGCCTTTCCAGGTTAGCAGGCTGCCCAGCGGGCCAGTGACTGGAGTTCCCACCTGCCCTGTCCTTGTCCGGCCTCTCTCCTGATTTGACACTTGCGTGTCTGAGTGAAGGTCCATGACAGATGCCAGCAGTGGTGGTGATGACAAGCCCCAAACCACATTCATTCCATTACTTCCAGCTCCTAGTTGCCTTTCCAATCTCCACAGTGAGAGCTCCTCTCTGTTATCTGCCCCAAGCCTGAGTCAAAAGTTCTTGTCAGTGTAACTGCAGAATACCGGGCTGGAAACCTTGCTGATAATACATAAATTCCTTTCAAAGAGCTGGGCCTGCAAGAGGGTCACAAGAGCTGTGTAGCCTCAGCACATTTTGTACTGTTCATTTGGATAATAAGCCAGAGGAGATTTGGCAATTAAAAAACATAAGGGAGGGACTTCTCTGGTGGCACAGTGGTTAAGAATCCGCCTGCCAATGCAAGGGACACAGGTTCGAGCCCTGGTCCGGTAAGATCCCACAAGCCGCGGAGCAGCTAAACCCGTGCGCCACAACGACTGAGCCTGTGCTCTAGAGCCCGCGAGCCACAACTACTGCAGCCCACGTGCCTAGAGCCCGTGCTCCGCAACAAAAGAAGCCACCGCAGTGAGAAGCCCGCACACCGCGACAAAGAGTAGCCTCCACTCGCCGCAACTAGAGAAAGCCCACATGCAGCAGCGAAGACCCAACGCAGCCAAAAATAAATAAATAAATAAAATCACAGTACTATAAATGATCAAAATGATAAAAAAAAAAAAAAACACATAAGGGACATATAAGGGTGTCACGATAGTCCCACCTGGTCTGGTAACCCCACTCCCCAAGCCAATGTCTGGGTTTCCCTCCCAATACCACACAGGCTGCTGTGGGGAAGAATCTGAGCACGCGTGAGTCACTGGGGATTTCCAAAATAGAGACAAAGGTAAGAGGAATAACAACAAAATCCAAATAATAAAAATAAATAAAGATCAGGCTCCAGTTTCTGAGTCACGTTTATGGCTTTTATAAACAGATATGCGTTCGTTGAGTGGGGCTTTGGGACATTCTGGTGACATGAGCTCTTCTGACACTTAGGAGTTTAAACTTAGGAGCTCCGTGGCCTCTCCTCCTTAATAGCAAAGTTTGCGAAACATTTTGTGCCGGTTGCCCCGCTCTGTGTTTGAACACGATGCAGATGGCCCGCTGTCATTTCAATTTCACCTCTCGTCGTAAAGCCCCAGGGAGACAGGGGCCCTCTCCTCCTGCACCCGATGGCCCCTGTTCTTTCCTTCATCTTCCCTGATTTAGCTTCAGAAAGATAGGGGCTCACATACAAAATGTGCAGGAATGGATCAGTCTGAAAATGAAGTTTAATAAATGATGATAGACCTTTAATATGTCACTCATTCGTCCCTGCCAACCGTGTCACTCTTATAAACACAAGTCCCCCTGTATGGAGTAAATAGAGGGGAAAGCAAGTCATTTAAAATATATCTCCACTCCTACCTTGAACTGGAAACATCTAAGGAGGTAAGTAAGCGCTCCTAATAGGGATGGCACACTGAAGCACTGCCACTGACCCAGTTCTTCTTGGCTTTCACTCCCTCAGGTAACCAGGTGAGTTTCTCCAAATCAGCGGATGCATTTGCCTTTGAGGAGGACAGCAGCGATGGGCTTTCTCCGGATCAGACTCGAGGTGAAGACCTCCAGGGCTCAGCAGGATCCCCCCCAGACATGAAAGCTACAGAGACCCCTTTGGCGGGTCCTCGGGGGAAAATCCAGGTAAACAAACCACATCTCAGCCTGTCACCTCTTCAGTCTTGAAATCAGCAGTGCTGAGGTTGTTTTTCTTAGAGACCCCAGAGATGTCTCTTCATGGCACGTCATCTTGATGATGCTTCTCACCCTATTCAGTCCAGGGGTCTGTGTGTAAGGGCAAAAGCTTCCAGATAACACCAAAAGAGAATCCCCAGAAATATGCCCTTTTGACTTATGTTTTCAGTATCTACTCTGTCAAGTAGATCTCTTTTATCTCCACTTTTAGAGACAAGGTAGAAATGAGGCTCCCCAAGATGAGATGACCAACCAACAGTCTCCAGGAGAGAAGGGGCCTCAGCAGGACTGGTTTCAAAGCCCACGGTCTTTCCAGGCACTGAGTTACCACTGTAAGACCCTGGGGAGTGGGGAGCAGAAGGCACTGATTGGCTACAAAGCTGGAGCCCGGAACCAGCTCTACCCTTAGCAAGCGTCTACCTGCCGAACCCCTGGAGCAAGGACCACTTCCAGCCCCAGCCCAAACATAGCATTTCCCTCTTTCTGGACAAATCCACCGATTGTCGAGGTGTGAGAAATGGATATTGCACATACTGTTAAAAGCACATTTATAAAGAGCAGTATAATGATGGCTAACAACATCTACTGCCATTATTAAGCGCCCATTGTGTACCAGGGCCAGTGCTAGGCACCTTGCAAGTGCTTTCTGTTAGATGTTAAGAGAAGGAAGTGAGGCTGAGTAGCTGTGTGGCCCCAGGAGCATGCACCAACACCTGGAGCTGTGTGGCCCCAGAGCCCGCCACCAACACCTGGAGCTCCCCCTCTATAAGCCACACCCAGGCTTGCTGGGACCTTTCCTTGGCCTGGCAGGATGGTATTCCCAGAGCCCCCAGAGGAGATGAGTGTGAGGTCCACACAGGAGGGGGAGGGGTTGCACTCGTGGGACGACGAGATGTGAATCTTCCACCACATCCTGGCTCTGGAGAGAACCCTCCGACCTCAGCCCCTGTACCCTTCAGGAAGCGTTTACTCCTCTCAGCCTGACGGGAATTATTCGATGACTCGAAATCAGATATTTCATAGATATGATGTGTATTTTATTAACAGATATTATTTTATATTTTTTAATTATATAGAGATATCTCACTTCTATTATATATAGGTATTTTATATCTGTGTGTACTTCTCATTTTTTTAATTGAGGTATAATTGACATATACCATTATATTAGTTTCAGGTGTACAACATAACTGTTCGATATTGTATATATCGTGAAATACACAATGTATACAATATATACAACATCAGGTTACAAAATAATTGCTTGATATTGTATCTATCGTACATATTGTGAAATACACATGTATTTCACAATATGTACGATAGATACAATATATCATTGTATGTATCGTGAAACGATCACCAGGGTAAGTCTGGTTCACATGTGTCTCCACACATGGATACAAATTTTCCTTCTTGTGATGAGAGTCTTTAAGATCTACTCTCTCAGCAACTTTTAGAGAGACAATACAGTATTGTTAACTATGGTCACCATGCTGCACATTACACCCCCAGGACTTATTGTATAGCTGGATGTTTGTAGTTTTTAAACCGTATTAGATCGTGTATTTGAAAACATTTTTACACTGTAAAGCATGCAGGGACCAGGGACACTTTTGGGAATTATTTACCACGACCCTGTTTCCTGAAACTGTGCTGTTACCGGTCGTTGTCAGGCCTTTCTTCACCCCATCAGAGCAGAGCCAAGGCTGCCCAGGAGGAAATGTGGAACAGGAGGGAGACGGGAGACAGAAAAAGCAGAGCCAAAAGAGCCATACATTTATTGTGCAAGAGTTTATAATCAAAGCATTTTTCCTTCCCCTGCATCCCGCAGCTGGTCTTTGCAGCCCAGCTTCTTTGATAACATCAAACAGTACATCAGACCATTTGTATCTTATTACTCTGACAGTAAATTCCTCAGCTTCTGATTTAAAGATGCTTTGGGGAGAAGACGCATTCTTTTCTTTTTAACCCTCGGAGCGGGGGAAAAAGGGAACAAACACTGAGCAATGCCAGGCAAAATGCAAAAATCAGCTTATGTCAGTTCATCCGGCAACCTCATGGGACAGATGAGGGCACAGGCTCTGAGAAAAAAGGATGCTACAGACCTTTGAGAGGTGCTGGGGCTCAGGGAAGGGCTGAGCAGCTCGGGGAGATCGTGGAGCAGCCCCTGCCCCTTTTTCAAAGTCATGGCCTAGGATTGTAGGGGAAAGAGAGAGGGCACTTGGTCCATTTCAGAGTCCTCTGCATATGGGAACGTGCCTCTCATAAAGGTTTTCCTGATACTATACACATACACACACACACACACACACACACACACACACTTACATATACACACATGTACATACATATACACAGACATACAGACATGTATACACACAGACACACGTGCAAAGGGTTACATATACATATGTATATGCACACATACATTACACAGGCAGACACACACAGAGACACACATGCACACAAATACACAGAGACCCAGATGCGTACACACACATACACATACCTACACACTTTCCCTCCATCTGCTAACCCCCGTTTCATCTAACTTTTTTGTTGTCCTACTTTCCCCCAAAGTTCCTACACCCACTCCTCCCACTTCCTCTCTTTTTCAATCCCACTGTCAATTCCAACAGGTAGACCTAGCCGCAGGTAGGTGGAACCCTCACCCAGGGTGACCAGACGTCCCAGTTTGCCTAGAACAGGCCAGTCCTATACCTGTCTGCTGAAATAATTATTAATCATGCCTGCTTTCTCTCTTAAAATTGTCCTCAACTGGATGACAAGTTATATACACAGCTCCTTGCACTGGAGGACAGAATCTGATGTTCCTGAGATTAGAAGCTAGGATTAACACAGCAGACCTTGGGGGTGGGAGTGGGAGGCTCTACCGTAACATTTCCACGTCACACAGTCTTTACTCCTGCATCCTAATAATGCTAAACTTTGGATTTTTAGGATCTTATTTCTGGCTCAGAAAAGGAAAGGAATGACTCGGCCCCACAGCCCGGCAACCAGTCAGACCCGGGGAAGCAGGGGCACGGCCCCCTGAGCAACCCCGTCCCTGTACACGCTGCTGTCAAGGTACGGTGGGCCGGCCTCCACGCCTGTCTGAGCACTCAGCTCACAGGGCCAGCTCGGGGCAGGGAGTGCTGAGTTAGGTCTGTCAACAGGGGGAGAGTCACACGGACCCATGGACGTGTTCAGTCCGCTGGGAGCATCGCAAGACAGGAGTTGAGACATGGGCCATCAGTGTATACGGACCAAGGTTCTCTTGCCCAGCAGGGGTCTTCCCTGCAGACGAAGACCCCTGCTGGGCAATGTTTGCACTTCTTTGGGATCACAGCTCAGCCAGCCTATTCCTGACTTAAAAGGCTTCATCAGCTCAGCCTAGAGATAGATACAACTGGCTGCAGTGCACACAGGATTTGTATGTGGTGTAAAACAGGTGTAGGGCAGCTGCATTTTATGCAAGGAAAGCAAACCTGAAGGCCTTGCCTACAGCAAACGCTGTATCATTCAAGCCAGTCTCCCCTATGGAAATAAAGACAAAGCAGAGGGTTACACTCGCAAGAGACACATAACTACAAGCATGATCACATAGTTTTGGTCTAAGTTTCTCAGGATGATACCTAATAGTTCACAGAGTACTTTCTCCTCAATTAACTTCCTGGTAGTCATTTGACTTTCTTCGTAATGTTTTATCCCAAATAACTTCTGATTGACTTGGGGGCATGTTTTCTCAGCTCTGAAGCCACCACTTAATGCTGAGATGATTCTTAAGAAATATGTTTTGAAAAGGCTGTAAGTTGAGGTAGAACCAACGCTAAAGTGATGGTGCCCACCCGCTGCCGCCTCCACTGCATGTACCCAGAAGTGGTTTTCATCTTATAAACGGATGGCGGGCTTTTCTGATTCCCAGTAAAGCTCCCCAAACTGCAGTGGCTTAAACCCAGCCTACAATCCACTCAGCTCAACAGCGTTGAAAATAAGTGGCTATTGATGAGTTTTGTTCACTGCAAGTGGAGGGTGGAGGGGATGACAGTGATTTCTAACGTTGTGTGCCAAGAGAAATTGCATCAGTATTTCTACCGAAGTATTTAAATTCTGCCTAATGCAAATGAGCAAAGCCTTCAGCCTCTTGGTACTAAGGGAGTATAATAGTTGCCCTGAGGAAGGACTGTCAGTTTCAATGAAGAGCAGGATTAATAACCACCTGGTCCAGCAGGACTGGCTGTTTACGTGAAAGCCAGCAGCTCTTCTGACTGGTCAGCACCTGTGGGTTCTTAGCTGATGAATATTCATCATCTCTAAGCTAGGAGGCTACTAGAGGGCCTCTCAAAGAAGGAGGCAACCCAGCTAGGGAAAAACATCTCTGCCCTATCTACTGCGTAAGCTTCACCTAAGGCCATTGAGAGAATGCACAAGAATACTCTTTGAAAACTGTAAAATCCTCTATAAGAGAACGGTGCTCCCATTGCAAGCTCCAAGTAGTGCATATCAGGTTGAATAAAACATGATTCCTGGGCTTCCCTGGTGGCTGGTGGCGCAGCGGTTGGGAGTCCGCCTGCCGATGCAGGGGGACGCGGGTTCGGGCCCCGGTCCGGGAAGATCCCACATGCCGCGGAGCGGCTGGGCCCGTGAGCCATGGCCGCCGAGCCTGCGCGTCCAGAGCCTGTGCTCCGCAACGGGAGAGGCCACAGCAGTGAGAGGCCCGCGTACCGCAAAAAAACAAAACAAAACAAAACAAAACCCATGGTTCCTGCCCTCAAGGAGCCTACAATCTAGTCTGATATCACAGCCACCACTAGTCCATATGGGGCTTTGAGCAAGTAAGAAAAATGTGCCCCAAAGGACTTGAATAGACATTTCTCCAAAGATAAATTGCCCAACAAGCACACGAGAAGGGGGTTCCATGTCATTCATTGTCAGGGAAATGCAACTCCAAACCACGACAGAATACCACTTCACACTAACTAGAATGACTAAACTTTGAGAAAATAACAAGTGGTGATGAGCATGTGGAGAAATCGGCACCCTCCTGCATTGCTGATGGAGATGTAAAATGGTGCGTCTGCGTGGAATGCAGTTTGGTGGTTCCTCAATAAATTAAACACGGAATGACCACGTAACCCAGCAAATTGCACTCCTAGATACATACCCAAAAGAATTGAAAACAGGTGTTCCAACAAAAATGTATGCGGGAATATTCATTGCAGCTCTATTCCCAATAGTCAAAAGTTGGCACTAACCTAAATGTCCATCAAGTGAAGAATGGATAAACAGAGCATATCCATGCAATGGAAGATTATTCAGCCAGAAAAGGGAATGAAGCACTGATTCTTGCTACAATGTGAATGATCCTTGAAAACATGCTGCATGAAAGAAGCCAGACACAAAGCACCGCACAGTGTCTGATTCCATTTTTATGCAGTGTCCAGAATGGGCACATCCATGGAGACAGTAAGCACATGAGTGGTTTCCAAGGGAAGGGAAGGGTGGGGAGTGACTGCTTAATGGGGATGGAGTTGCCTCTCGAGGTGATGAAAATGTTCTGTAACTGGGTAGCAGTGATGGTTGCCCCACATTGTAAATGTGCTAAATGCCACTGAGTTGAAAATGGTGACTGGGGATTTTTATGTTCCTTGTATTTTACCGCAATACAGAAGGAGAGTCCCCTTCCCCAGGTGGCCACAGCCGCACCCCCCCCCCCCAGTCAGGACCAGTAGCCTCGGAAGCAGACCTGGGGCTGGATGTCCGTCTTCCTCCCCCCCTCAGCAGGGTCTGCAGCAGTGTGACCATTACGGGGTAGCCTCAAATGTCATATGAGACATGCAGATGAGAGACCTCACTGTGGGTTAGGAAGGGCTTCCCAGGTGAGCCAGAGTTTGAGCCAGCCTCGAAGGATGAGCCGACGTCAGACAGCAAGCAGAGGAGGGAGTCACAGATGGCGGAAATTGACAAGGAAAAGAGGAGGAGAAAGCCATTGGAGAGGAGCATGTTTAGGCAGCTTGGTGACGGTCTCCTTTGCAGGCTGGAGTTTGGACTTCAGTGTGCCGAGCAGGATGGACAAACTGAGTGCAGGTGGCTTGGGGGGCGTTCTGTGTGCCCGGCACACAGTGTGTGTGCGAATTCGAGGCAGAAGGCCTTTAGGAAGTCATGCCCTCTCTAGCTGCAGGCCCCACCACTCCCTCTTGCCTTACACGAACTTGCTTTATACATTCATGCCCAAGTCTTAATCCACTGGATTTGGGATCCAGGTCTGCTTTAGAAAGATGACTGTGCTCCCGTTCTTTTGGCCATGCAGTTCTAGGAAGAAAACAAAAGCAAACCCACAGCCTTAGTATCCTCTGGTGTCAAAAATATGAAACTCTACAGTTCCAGGGATTCGGAGTTCCATGGGTTCAGCGGCCTTTGACCCTCACTATCCAGAGAAAATGGTCCGATTTTCGTACCTTCTAAAAATGTTCAGAGTCCCTATGTTAAGGCGACAGGTAGAGAAAATGCCTTAGCCCCTGACTTAATTGCTAGACCCAGGGCTGCAGCTCCCCCAGACAAGCAAGTTCTAGGAGTGGGAGCGGAGGCTGCACCGGAGCAAAAGCAGGGCAGAGCTGACTGTAGGAGCCCTGCAGAAACTCTCCCAAGTGCAGAAGACTGATTCATTACCTGGAGCACTAACCGATGAATGAGCAGGGAGGAGAGCCCCCAGCCCACGGGAATACTTGAGTTCATTGTTCATTGGTCTCCAAGAAGAAGCCTCCCTGAGAAAAAGGCTTCGGTGGAGGGATGCGCTGAGTCAGAGAAAACTTTTGTGGTTAAAACGGGGAAGCTGCCCAGTCACAACATGCCCGCCAGCTATTCGAGAGCCCCCTCTTCTGGACACTGCTGGTACCACACCTTCCCTCCCTCTTGTCCCCAGATACTCAAGACTCTTACCTACCACCATCACCATATCCATGTTCCTTTCAATCTTCTGTAATAAAGTCAGGGTTTGGAAATGTATGTTTTTTAACCAATTCCAGTATGGATCTATTGATTTCCAATCTATGGAGGCCTTTGGATTTTAGGAGTGGGTTATAAATATAATCACACTGTCCTTTGAAATCTGTTATTATTATTTCAACAATGTTTCACCGTCCTTCCATTGATTACTGAGATCGAAAGTAGAGAATGTTTTCCCCAACTTGCAAGTGAGGTAACTGAGCTGTCATGAAGTTGGATGATTGTACCATGTTGAAAAATGTGTCTTCCCTTCCGAGCCTGTGTCCTTAACTTTTTTCAAGGGACCAAATCGTGCTCCATGATGGGTAACTTCTGGAAAGGTCCCAGTGGGCGACTAACACTTCCCGTAGTCAATAAAGAATCTTTAGTTCAGAGGATGTCACTTCCTGATCTTCTATCAGTGTTTGATGGGAAGGGCAATTGATCTTATGTTTGAGGTAACAGAAATCCACATTCTGGATTTTCAGACGCAAGCTGAACTTCATCTGAGTTTATGTCATTAATAAGTCAGCGTACTAAGGGCTTCACTAAAGGTGATTACATGTATACAGATGAAAGAGCTTTCCTATGAATCCATTCCAAAAGCAGAATATCTCCTTTGTTAGGCCGTCAGGTGGTTTTAGGTTAAGAAGGTGTCCTCGTGAAACACAAGTTTACCTCTCCCTCTCCTCCGGGAAGGAAATTCTCCTGGAGCCACTTGTTAGACTCAAGACTCCCCACCTCAGGGTTGTCCTTCCTTTGTGATGCATTTGCAGTGGATTTGTCCGTTAGGTACCTTAACGTCCAGGATCTCTTTGTGCATCCTGCCTTTGCTGTATTGTGTGTCGGGGGTTCAGGAACATCCATCCCATGAAACCTCCTAGAGATATATTCATGATGCCAAGCCATTCCCATCCATCACCTAAAGCACATGCCGTTTCTCCATCCGCTTTGCAGTCCAAGTCCTTGAGCGACAGTAAGAACCGCCACAAAAAGCCCAAGGACCCCAAGCCAAAGGTGAAGAAACTCAAATATCACCAGTACATCCCCCCGGACCAGAAGGCAGAGAAGTCCCCTCCGCCCATGGATTCCGCCTACGCCCGGCTGCTCCAGCAGCAACAGCTGTTCTTGCAGCTGCAGATCCTCAGTCAGCAGCAACAGCACTGCTTCAGCTACCCCGGGCTCCACCAAGCTCAGCTCAAGTAAGTCAGGCAAGCCCAGGCTGGCGCCTGGGGGCAGACGCTGGTGGTGGCTTCTCTGGCTGAGGGCCCCCGGGCCAGCCCCTGGGGACCCAGCGAGTCCCACACTGCACCACATCCTGGTCCGGTGTGTTTAGAATATGACTGTTTAGAAACCACGCCCACTTTTTCAGGGACAGAAGGCCGGGAGGAAGCAGGTACATCAATGCCCCTGATAAGAGGCCTCTTTGGGGAGAGTATTAGCGCTAGATTAATGGCAGAACGGAGGCGAGGAACCATCTAAGAACGTAACATTGGAATTGGGAGCCAGTCCAATACTGATTATGTATCAGGAATTGGCTCAGGGCTGAGTGACTGGGTGACAGCCTCAGAGATTGACTCCTGAGCCCAGTGTGTGACCTCACAGGTCACCTTGTAAAGGGTCTTTCTCCTCAACCATAAAGTTGGGATGTAGGTTCCCCCAGCTGTCTCCGTTCAGCCTCGGGTCGTGCTGGTGATTATGCCACGTGCTGTACGCGATCAAGCTTCGTGCACATGCTCCTTCCTCCCCAGGACAGGGCATCTGCTAAATCACAGATGGACGGGCCTCTCCCGCAGCCACAGTCTCCACCACTCCCTCTTGTCTCCCAAAAACTAGCTTGAGGGGTGCTTGCCACTTGTCATCTGGCCCACTCTGTGGTTCTTCCTCACCCTGCCACTTCTGATTTATTATTACATTTATTAACATTGCACTGATTATTATTGCTGACGTATTTATTATTACATGCCTGATCCTTCTGGGCAATTAGCTTGTGATCCAATCTAAATGCAAGCCACCCCCTAAGGGTTCTGGTCACCCAGTTTTCCCCACACTGCCAAGCAACTCTCTGACACCAGCCAGGTGTTCTACAATTCAACTCGTTTCCGATGCTCTCTCCCCGGAGATCGTGTCAGATCCCGCAGGTTGAGGGCTCAGTCGCACAAGACTGCCCCCTCCCCCTTCGGACACCAATCCCAAGTCCAAGTTGTCACCTGTGCTTCTGACAGACCGGCTACAGATGGGAGGTTCCAACAGTCCCCTCCTCGGGTTCGATTAATTTGCTAGAGTGGCTCACGGAACTCAGAGAAACATTTTACTTACTAGGTAACCGGTTTATTGTAAAAGCACGTAACTCCCCATGGGAGCAGCCAGATGGAGGGGATGCTTGGGGCAGGGTACATGAGAGGCAGGCATAGCATCTGTGGCCCCTCCAGGTGCACTAGTCTCCCCAGATCTCCACTTGCCACGCAACCCGGAAGCTCTCCAAACCCCATCCTTTTGGGTTTTTATAGAGACGTCATTACATAGGCACGGTTGATCATTGGCCATTGCCGATCAGTTCAACCTCCAGCCCTCTCTCCTCCCCAGAGGTCGGGAGTGGGACTAAAAGTTCCAACCCTCTAATCACATGATTGGTTCTCCAGGCCACCACCCTCCATCCTTAGGTGGCTTCCAAGAGTCACCTCATTAGGATAACAAAAGACAGTTCTGTGCTCTTATGACTTAGGAAATCCCAAGGGTTTTAGGAGCTATGCCAGAAACCAGGATGAAGACCAAATATATATTTCCTATTCTAAATCACAGTATCACACCCCCAGATGTATATTTGACTGTATTTGATTGTATTTTAAGTGCCTCTTTTTTTGTTTGTTTTTCAGGGAACCAAATGAGCAGGTGATCAGAAATCCAAACCCTTCTTTAGCACCGCTGAGCAATACCCCTTTGTCTCCTGCCAAAAACAGTTTTTCTGGACAAACTGGTGTCTCTTCTCTCAAGCCAGGCCCACTCCCATCCAACCTAGATGATCTGAAGGTATACGGTTTGACATGATTTTCTTTCTTTCTTTCTTTCTTTCTTTTAACAAGTATCTTTTTTTTAACAACTGTGGTTGGACACCCAATAGAAGAGAAGACTGTGGGCTCCCAGCTCAGTGCTTCCACTGGCTGTGCAACCTTAAGCTAGTCTCTTAATGTTTCTGCATCTCAAATTCCTCCTTTGCATGACTGAGTCATTGTAAGAGGCAAATAAAATCGTATACATGATAGCCCTTAGCGCAGAGGGTGGCTTTGAGATTGATACAAGTTTCCAATGGCCAATTTCACGATGAACTTTTTACCAGTCTCTTGAAATCAGAAAAACAGGAGCCGCGTCAAGAGCTTTGCAGGGCCCTTCCGGGTCTCCAGTGCGTGGGCACACCTCCCTCCAATGCCTGCTCCAGCTCAGTGATTGCACCTCTTTACCTGGTTTCCAACCCACCGATTACTCTTCCCCGCAAGAGGATCTTATCATTTCTCCCCAAAACACTAAATTCCTAAAGGCTCCCGTGGTCCTCACTGGGCCAGTCTTATGGCCCTTCCCCAGCCCTCAGTCCCCCTGGGTCACCCTCCTTCCCACGCTCAGCCCTCAGTCATTATCTCCTTTGGGGGAAAAGTAGGATTGGGACTCTTTCAAATGAGAGGAAATTCAGTGGCCACCAAACGTCAACACTGGTAAATAAAATGTATCTTGGGCTTTGATATCAAAGGTTTCTCTATTCCTTACACTTGGAGTAAAAATGCTGAGGTTTCGTCGAGTTTGTTTCAATTTGGCAGCTATAAACCTAGAGGAGGATGTCAGGTTTATGATGATGCTCTCCAGAGTGGTGGTCCCTCACCCTCCACACCCCTGCAGATCATCGATCCATAGAGATAAAAGTAGCTTCTCAGGCTTCCCTGGTGGCGCAGTGGTTGAGAGTCCGCCTGCTGATGCAGGGGACGCGGGTTTGTGCCCCGGTCCGGGAAGATCCCACATGCCACGGAGCAGCTGGGCCCGTGAGCCATGGCCGCTGAGCCTGCGCGTCCGGAGCCTGTGCTCCGCAACGGGTGAGGCCGCGACAGTGAGAGGCCCGCGTACCGCAAAAAGAAAAAAAAAAAAAAAAAAAACTCCCAACAAACAAAAGACCAGGACCAGATGGCTTCACAGGTGAATTCCATCAAACATTTGGAGAAGAGTTAACCCCTCTCCTTCTGAAACTATTCTGAAAAATTGCCGAGGAAGGAACACTCCCAAACTCAATTCTAAAGCAAACCTCTGAAAGATGGTGGACCCATAGTTTATACTCAAAAAATGGTAGTTCCCACTGTCACCACCACCATCTCCTTATACCTCTGCTAATTATTGTAACTATAACCAGCCAATGATTCTGAGCATGTGCACGTCAAAGAAACCACCTCTAGGGGCTCTGATAGGTGGCACATCATATCTGAACTATGTTTTCTTTGGGGCCAAGACATCTCCAGTCCTATGTGATCCGAGCTCCCATGCAGAGATAGACTACTTAAAAAAAAAAAATCTTTGTAGAAGACACATGACATAACATTTACCATTTAATAATTTTTAAGTGTACAGTTCAGTGGCATTAAGTACATTCACAATGTTGTGCAAATATCACCACCACCCATCTCCAGAACCTTTTCATCATCTCAAATTGAACCTCTGTCCTCATGAAACACTCACCCTTTATTCTCCTCTCCCCTGGGAACCAACATTCTACTTTCTGCCTCTGTGAATTTGAGGACTCCAGGGACCTCACAAAAGTGGATGCACACAGTATTTGTCCCTTTGTGTCTGGTTTACTTCACTTAGCATAAAGTTTTCCAGGTGAGAGAAGCTACTTTTTTTTTTCTTTTTTTTGCGGTACGCTGGCCTCTCACTGTCGTGGCCTCTCCCGTTGCAGAGCACAGGCTCCGGACGCGCAGGCTCAGCGGCCATGGCTCACGGGCCCAGCCGCTCCGCGGCATGTGGGATCTTCCCGGACCGGGGCACGAACCCGCGTCCCCTGCATCGGCAGGCGGACTCTCAACCACTGCGCCACCAGGGAAGCCCCTATTTTTTTAATTTTTACTATTATTTTTTTGCGGTATGCGGGCCTCTCACTGTTGTGGCCTCTCCCGTCGTGGAGCACA
>RJWK010032030.1:0-23889 GCA_004363435.1 Platanista minor
TTTTCATCATTAGTGTATAGGAATGCCAGAGATTTCTGTGCATTAATTTTGTATCCTGCTACTTTACCAAATTCATTGATTAGCTCTAGTAGTTTTCTGGTAGCATCTTTAGGATTCTCTATGTATAGTATCATGTCACCTGCAAACAGTGACAGCTTTACTTCTTCTTTTCCGATTTGGATTCCTTTTATTTCCTTTTGTTCTCTGATTACTGTGGCTAAAACTTCCAAGACTATGTTGAATAACAGTGGTGAGAGTGGGCAACCTTGTCTTTTTCCTGATCTTAGTGGAAATGCTTTCAGTTTTTCACCATTGAGGATGATGTTGGCTTTATTATGTTGAGGAAAGTTCCCTCTATGCCTACTTTCTCCAGGGTTTTTTATCATAAATGGGTGTTGAATTTTGTCGAAAGCTTTCTCTGCATCTATTGAGATGATCATATGGTTTTTCTCCTTCAATTTGTTAATATGGTGTAGCACGTTGATTGATTTGCGTATACTGAAGAATCCTTGCATTCCTGGAATAAACCCCACTTGATCATGGTGTATGATCCTTTTAATGTGCTGTTGGATTCTGTTTGCTAGTATTTTGTTCAGGATTTTTGCATCTATGTTCATCAGTGATATTGGCCTGTAGTTTTCTTTGTGACATCCTTGTCTCGTTTTGGTATCAGGGTGATGGTGGCCTCATAGAATGTATTTGGGAGTGTTCCTCCCTCTGCTATATTTTGTAAGAGTTTGAGAAGGATAGGTGTTAGCTCTTCTCTAAATGTTTGATAGAATTCGCCTGTGAAGCCATCTGGTCCTGGGCTTTTGTTTGTTGGAAGATTTTTAATCACAGTTTCAGTTTCAGTGCTTGTGATTGGTCTGTTCATATTTTCTATTTCTTCTGGATTCAGTCTTGGCAGGTTGTGCATTTCTAGGAATTTGTCCATTTCTTCCAGGTTGTCCATTTTATTGGCATAGAGTTGCTTGTAGTAATCTCTCATGATCTTTTGTACTTCTGCAGTGTCAGTGGTTACCTCTCCTTTTTCTTTTCTAATTCTATTGATTTGAGTCTTCTCCCTTTTTTTCTTGATGAGTCTGGCTAATGGTTTATCAATTTTGCTTCTCTTCTCAAAGAACCAGCTTTTACTTTTATTGATCTTTGCTATCGTTTCCTTCATTTCTTTTTCATTTATTTCTGATCTGATCTTTATGATTTCTTTCCTTCTGCTGACTTCGGGGATTTTTTGTTCTTCTTTCTCTAATTGCTTTAGGTGCAAGGTTAGGTCGTTTATTCAACATGTTTCCTGTTTCTTAAGGTAGGATTGTATTGCTATAAACTTCCCTCTTAGAACTGCTTTTGCTGCATCCCATAGGTTTTGGGTCGTCATGTCTGCATTGTCATTTCTTTCTAGGTATTTTTTGATCTCCTCTTTGATTTCTTCAGTGATCACTTCGTTATTAAGTAGTGTATTGCTTAGCCTCCATGTGTTTGTATTTTTTACAGACCTTTTCCAGTAATTGATATCTAGTCTCATAGCATTGCGGCCAGAAAAGATACTTGATACAATTTCAATTTTCTTAAATTTACCAAGGCTTGATTTGTGACCTAAGATATGATTTATCCTGGAGAATGTTCCATGAGCACTTGAGAAAAATGTGTATTCTGTTGTTTTTGGATGGAATGACCTATAAATATCAATTAAACCCATCTTGTTTAATATATCATTTAAAGCTTGTGTTTCCTTATTTATTTTCATTGTGGATGATCTGTCCATTGGTGAAAGTGGGGTGTTAAAGTCCCCTACTATGAATGTGTTACTGTCATTTTCCCCTTTTATGACTGTTAGTATTTGCCTTATGTATTGAGGTGCTCCTGTGTTGGGTGCATAAATAATTATAATTGTTATATCTTCTTCTTGGATCGACCCCTTGATCATTATGTAGTGTCCTTCTTTGTCTCTTCTAATAGTCTTTATTTTAAAGTATATTTTGTCTGATATGAGAATTGCTACTCCATCTTTCTTTTGGTTTCCATTTGCATGGAATATCTTTTTCCATCCCCTTACTTTCAGTCTGTATGTGTCTCTAGGTCTGAAGTGGGTTTCTTGTAGACAGCATATATATGGGTCTTGTTTTTGTATCCATTCAGCCAGTCTGTGTTTTTTGGTGGGAGCATTTAATCCGTCTACATTTCAGGTGATTATCGATATGTATGTTCCTATTCCCATTTTCTTAATTGTTTTGGGTTTGTTATTGTAGGTCTTTTCCTTCTCTTGTTTTTGTGTCCTAGAGAAGTTCCTTTAGCATTTGTTGTAAAGCTGGTTTGGTGGTGCTGAACTCTCTCAGCTTTTGTTTGTCTGTAAAGGTTTTAATTTCTCCATCAAATCTGAATGAGGGGCTTCCCTGATGGTGCAGTGGTTGAGAGTCCACCTGCCGATGCAGGGGACACGGGTTCGTGCCCCGGTCCAGGAAGATCCCACATGCCATGGAGCGGCTGGGCCCGTGAGTCATGGCCACTGAGCCTGCGTGTCCGGAGCCTGTGCTCCGTAAAGGAAGAGGCCACAACAGTGGGAGATGAGATCTGAATGAGATCCTTGCTGGGTAGAGTAATCTTGGTTGCAGGTTTTGCTCCTTCATCACTTTAAATATGTCCTGCCAGTCCCTTCTGGCTTGAAGAGTTTCTGCTGAGAGATCAGCTGTTAACCTTATGGGGATTTCCTTGTGTGTTATTTGTTGTTTTTCCCTTGCTGCTTTTAATATGTTTTCTTTGTATTTAATTTTTGATAGTTTGATTAGTATGTGTCTTGGCATGTTTCTCCTTGGATTTATCCTGTATGGGACTCTCTGTGCTTCCTGGACTTGATTAACTATTTCCTTTCCCATATTAGGGAAGTTTTCAACTATAATCTCCTCAAATATTTTCTCTGTCCCTTTCTTTTTCTCTTCTTCTTCTGGAACCCCTATAATTCGAATGTTGGTGTGTTTAATGTTGTCCCAGAGGTCTCTGAGACTGTTCTCAGTTCTTTTCATTCTTTTTTCTTTATTCTGCTCTACAGTAGTTATTTCCACTATTTTATCTTCCAGGTCACTTATCTGTTCTCTGCCTCAGTTATTCTGCTATTGATCCCATCTAGAGTATTTTTAATTTCACTTATTGTGTTGTTCATTGTTGCTTGTTTCATCTTCAGTTCTTCTAGGCCCTTGTTAATTCTATTTCCAAGATTGTGGATCATCTTTACTATCATTATTCTGAATTCTTTTTCAGATAGACTGCCTATTTCCTCTTCATTTGTTAGGTCTGGTGGGTTTTTATCTTGCTCCTTCATCTGCTGGGTGTTTTTCTGTCTTCTCATTTTGCTTGTCTTACTGTGTTTGGGGTAAGCCTCCTTTTTGCAGGCTTCAGGTTCGTAGTTCTCGTTGTTTTTGGTGTCTGTCCCCAGTGGCTAATGTTGGTTCAGTGGGTTGTGTAGGCTTCCTGGTGGAGGGGACTAGTGCCTGTGTTCTGATGGATGAGGCTGGATCTTGTCTTTCTGGTGGGCAGTTCCACATCAGGTGGCGTGTTTTGATATTATGTGGAGTTGGGAGGCCTCTTGTAGACCGGTGTCCTGAAGTTGGCTCTCCCACCTCAGAGGCACAGCACTGACTCCTGGCTGCAGCACCAAGAGCCTTTCATCCACACGGCTCAGAATAAAAGGGAGAAAAAGTAGAAAGGAAGAAAGAAAGAGAGAGAGAGAGAGAGAGAGAGAGAGAGAGAGAGAGAGAGAGAGAGAGAGAGGAATGAAGGAAGAAAGGAAGGATAAAATAGAATAATGTTAGATAAAACAAAATAAAGTTATTAAATGGTGAAAGCAGAGCTATACAGGCAAAATCTCACACAGAAGAGTACTCATACACACTCATAAAAAGAGGAAAAGGGAGAAAAAAAATCTTGCTCTCAAAGTCCACCTCCTCAATTTGGGATGATTTGCCGTCTATTCATGTATTCTGCAGATGTAGGGTACATCAAGTTGATTGTGGGGATTTAATGTGCTGCTCCTGAGGCTGCTGGGAGAGATTTCCCTTTCTCTTCTTTGTTCGCACAGCTCCCGGGGCTCAGCTTTGGATTTGGCCCCGCCTCTGCGTGTAGGTCGCTGGAGGGCGTCTGTTCTTCACTCAGACAGGATGGGGTTAAAGGAGCCGCTGACTCGGGGGCTCTGGCTCACTGAGGCCTTGGGGAGGTAAGGGCAGGGAGTGCAGGGCGAGCCTGCGGCGGCAGAGGCCGGCGGGACGTTGCACCAGCCTGAGGCGCGCTGTGGGTTCTCCCGGGGTAAGTTGTCCCTGGATCCCGGGACCCTGGCGTTGGCGGGCTGCAAAGGCTCCGGGAGGGGAGGTGTGGAGGGTGACCTGTGATGCCACACAGGCTTCTTGGTGGCGGCAGCAGCAGCCTTAGGGTCTCAGGCCCGTCTCCGGGGTCCACGCTGTTAGCCGTGGCTCGCACCAGTGTCTGGAGCTCCTTTAAGCAGCGATCTTAATCCCCTCTCCTCGCGCACCAGGAAACAAAGAGGGAAGAAAAAGTCTCTTGCCTCCTCGGCAGGTCCAGACTTTTTCCCGCACTCCCTCCCGGCTAGCCGTGGTGTACTAACCCCCTGCAGGCTGTGTTCACGCCTCCAACCCCAGTCCTCCCCTTGCGCTCCGACCGGACCGAAGCCCGAGCCTCAGCTCCCAGCCCCGCCCGCCCGGCAGGGGAGCAGACAAGCCTCTCGGGCTGCTGAGTGCCGGTCGGCGCCGATCCTCCGTGCGGGGATCTCCCCGCTTTGCCCTCCGCGCCCCTGTTGCTGCGCTCTCCTCTGCGACTCCGAAGCTTCCCCCCTCTGCCACCCGCAGTCTCCGCCCGCGAAGGGGCTTCTCAGTGTGTGGAAACCTTTCCTGCTTCACAGCTCCCTCACACTGGTGCCGGTCCCGTCCCTATCCTTCTGTCTCTGTTTTTTTCTTTTTTTTTTGTTTGCCCTACCCAGCTATGTGAGGAGTTTCTTGCCTTTCGGGAGGTCTGAGGTCTTCTGCCAGCGTTCAGTAGGTTTTCTGCAGGAGTTGTTCCACCTGTAGATGTATTTCTCGTGCATATGTGGGGAGGAAGGTAATCTCCGCGTCTTACTCTTCCGCCATTTTCTCTCTCCTCCCCTATTTTTGACCTTTATAATTGAATCATGGACTTTGGCAATATGTTTTCAAGGAAAACAAGATAGACCTATTTAAAGGAAATGTCTACAAAAATTGTTTAGGAATATTAAGAAAAACAAAGATAAACACAAGAAAATTGAATCAAAGAACAGTATTTTAATATACTTTGGATTTGATGTTAAAATTGAATACAAAATGAAAACTGAACTTGAGAATTCCTTGAAGAGACAAAACCATTTTAGCCACATACGTGAAACTAAATCTATCTTGTTTCATGAAGAGAAGTGAAACTTATCTTAGGTTATTCCTTGTAAAAGCCTCTGAAAATCATAAAACAGACTTATGTCATCTTCCTAAAACTGGTAGGAGATGATCACTTTTAACTGATCCCCTGCTGTTTGGAAAGCCCCATTGTAATAACCAATCATTGTAAAGGGTAAACAACCTTATAAACCCTCTTGTAACTTCATGCCCCTGAGGTCATATCAGTTTTTATTTCTGAAGGCTCCTAGTTCACAAACTGTTCTTATATGCACAATAAACTTTCACTAAATATGACTCCTTAATTTGGTGGTTTTAATTTTTCCATTTCTGGATTTTTGACAGTTTCCGGCATGAGAAATGGGATTTAAAGAAGACCCCCCCCCCCAACAATTCTGAGAACAGTGAGCAAGCAAGTGACTGTACCCACAGAGCCCATTCCTCTCACTGCTTTCTCACTAACCCTGGAATTTGAGGGTAAGTCTCTGAGCTCCACTCTCCTTGTGTTTAGAGCTCTCTGACTTTATTGTGCAGCTTATATTTTGTTTGTTGAAGCTTCTTTCTATGCCACCCTCTTCTGTCCTAAAGGGGGTGTGGGAAACACGTGATTCCCTGTGTCTGGGGACAGCTATTGGAAAACGTGGCCCCTCATAGTGAAGATGTCTAGGGACTCTAAAGGCAAAAATGGGTTCCACCTAGTCTAAAACTATTTTTCCATCTCTTTCAAAAACAACCGTTTTTCCTGGAGGTATAAATTCTATGGATCAGGATCTTGTGCCTTTTTGGAAAATGGGTGAACTTCTGGATAATTTGGAATTGTACTGGCCAATTTTTGGAAAATTTAACTTAGATAAGTCCACTCTAAGGGGCACCCTTGTAAAGAGAGATCTCAGACTTCTAGAAGACAGTGTGGAATGCAATGTTTGATTGGTATTCAGAAGTTTCTAAAAGATAAATGACTCCAAAAATAGTTTATCTCTAAAAGAATCCTTACATCATGCAAATGAAAAATCTTCAGTAAAAAACTTTGGCTATCGACATACACACACTGCTATATATAAGACAGATAACCAAAAAGGACACAGTATAGAGCAGGGAACTCTGCTCGGTATTCTGCAATAACATAAATGGGAAAAGAATTTGAAAAAGAATAGATATATGTATATGTATAATTGAATCACTTTGCTATACATCTGAAACATTGCAAATCAACTATAGTCCAATATAAAATAAAAATTTAAAAATAACAACACTTTGACTGTCTGAGTAGGTAATGTTAACTTAGTCCGTCAGCCAAAAGTACAACTTAGATCCAGCTATTCTTTTGAGTTTAGTATTACTGTACCTGAGACATGACAAAAATTTAAAAATGAAAGCTATAAGATCTCTGTTTATGTCTGTCTGTGTTTATATGTATTTATGTATGTATGTATGTCACATATAAACGATATTTCAAAATCAGTTCTGTTTAATTGGCTTAAAAAATAAGTACCTATGTAAATTAGGTATTCCTAAAACTCTCAGAAATATAGAAACTAACCCAAATGTTTTCCAATTTCACATGATCTGGAATAATCTTTGATAAATAAAAGCTAATTTAAGTCTGTTGATTTAATAATCACACTCGTTCTTAAAATTTTCAATATTAAATGTACTACAATCATCAACTTTTTCTACTTGGGTTTACTAGTCAAATAAGCTCATACTATCTCTATGTTACAAAATTTGTTAACAAAAGATGATGGTTAACTCTTTGACATCTAATATGAGCATTGTTAAAAATAAGTGATGTAAATGAATGTAAAAAAGGTAAAAGTTTATAGTGTTAAACTAAATAATGGATTTTCACTGAATATCTAAATTATTTCCAAATAAGATAATATACTGAGGCATTGATTGCTAAACATAAGTTTAAATTTGTCTATGCTTGGCTTCTTGATTTTTTACAGAGAAACAAAAGATGTGTGGGTCTATTAATAAATATGTTTTTGCCACATTTAAAGTTGTATTATAAAAAAAGTCTCTAAAAATATGTTTTATAATTATGTATTTATAAAGTTGCTAATCTACTATAGGATGTGAATAAATGATAGTTAACAATTTCCTTCTTCCTAGCTTTCTCTGGAAAGTAAAGTGTAGTTAAAATATGTAATCAATATGTAAAAATACAACTACTAGAAATAATAAGAGCAAAGGGAAACAACTTTGTATACAAGGTATGGGAAGAAAACGGGAAGTATATTTATATAAAGGGTATGCAAGGAATACAGAAGTATTTTAAGGAAAAAAAGTGTAATGCTGTCTAAAATAACATGATTAATTGTTCCAGAAGAAGAAAGGAAAAGAATAAGGCAAAACTCAAATGGATACAGAAAGTTGCAGAATATGATATAGATTTAGTGTGAGCAAACTATGGCCCACAGGCCAAATCTAGCCCACCATGGGTTTCTGTAAACAGAATTTTATTGGAATAGAGCCACACACTCATTAGTTACTTATTATCTATGGCTGCTTTTACACTGGAATGGCAGAGTTAAGTAGTCATGATGAAGAACAAATGGCCTGCAACGCCTGAAATATTGACCATGTAGCTGTTTACAGAAAAGTTGGATGACTGTTGATCCAGAATCCACAAGAACCAAAACATGATAGACACAAAAACATTTCAGTTCGTTAACTTTAGGGATAAATTCTTATTTATGTTATCATTGGTGATCCTTAATTCCTATTAGTTAGGAATTTTGGGTTTTAGATAATACTCAGAGACTTCATTTTTACATAACACATACATATTTAGGAAACTATAGATATATTCAGTACAATTATCTACATTTTTTTTTATGAATTAAACATGTTGTGTCCTTATCCCAACACAGGGCATTTTCTCTAGATTACTTGGCCCATAAAGTTCGGTAAGATCCCTGTAAAAGGACTATGGTTTTACCAATATCCAAATATTGGATTTGGTTTTACCAAATCCAAACTGGTTGGTGTCTAGTAATTTATTTCAAAAATCTTTGATGGGGGGTGGGTAGAATTTGGAGAAAGAGTCTGTACTTTGTGTGATTTTCAAGAAATTTATCTCAACTATCAGTTTGAGTTAGTAGAGATTTTACTGTGCATATTCTATTAGCACATGTATTCCTTAGCTTTCTTGTGGTTTTATCCATTGCCCATTTACTGCCAATATCAGAAGGCACCATTAGATTTTCCCTTTAGGAGACTGAGAAATTTTGGCTTCATTTTTCCTCAGGGCTTATCAGGAAGAGCCTGTGGAACTCTTCACTTCAGCAATATTTTTCATCTAAGATTATGCCCTCCTACTTCCCTTCCCACCAAACACACATGTGGCCAGCTTCTCTGGTTTTGTTCTCTTTTTTCTAATCTCTAAATTGGAGCTCATACACTTTCAGACAAAACAAACTACCTGTGATCCTGGCTGTAACCTCAAGGGGCTGACAGTCTTTCTCTTGATTTTAGGAGACAGAAGATAGTTAAAAATACAAGATCATGATTGATACATGGTCAGTGAGAAACACTGGTCAGTAACTGATATGGGCAGAGGGATCAATTTATAGAGGCTTCATAGAGGAGATGAAATCTAAGAATTAATTAAAGGCCAATTGCTTTAACTTTGAGTGGTAATAATAATGGAATTGAGTAGTATTGTAACTTTTATCTTTAGATTTCTTGTGCCAGATAATCTATTTGTTTCTTTGCCTATTTACTGTTCTATTATTTACTGTTCTGTATACTGTTGTGTTCATGTCCTATATTGTCTAGCTGTGTCATCTGCATTCCAAAATTTTTATCCCTTGAGGATAAAAATCTTATTTATGAAACTTATTTTCACATGACAGTACATAAAAATTTCCATGTGATAAACTGATGTGTAAAAACAGTGAAAAGATACAAAAAGGTCTATATTTCATATGCTCGAAAGAGACTATTAAAACTGTTGTGTTATTTAGCATAAGCTAAACCGTTGTGATAAACAGACCCAAATTGTTTATGGGCTCAAACACACTAGAAGTTTCATATTTGCAGCACAGTCTAGCACAGGTATCCCTAGCTGACTGTTAGCTTTTCTACACTTGTCTTTTAAGAACTAAGGCTCCTTCCATCATGTGCTTTCATCATCTCCTGGGTGATCAACATTTTCAAACATCATAAGCATTACATAAAAAATAACTTTATTAATCAGTGTTTCAGAGAAACAGAACCAATAGGAGATGGATGTATAGATATAGATAAGAGGAAATTTATTAAAAAAATATTTTTTGCAGAAACATTTACCTTAATTCACATTTTATACATCTAGTGGGTACAAGAGCAAATTATTTGGAATTCTGTTCAAAATCAAAGCTGTACCTGTAGATGTTACTTAAAGTAGAGTACACATAACTGTGTGCATTTGTGTTGTTTTGTTTTACTAAATTTTGATCATTTCCATGATCATGCACCCAGTCTGTGTATTTTGGTATTCACCAAATAGCTATGGTTTCTGCAGGTACTTCAGTTTACAAACTGCTGAGAGGTTTACTGTGAACATTTTCCAAATTTCCAAATGAAGACAATGCTGATGGATATATAATAAGAAGAATGGTGAGAAAAGTAAGGAGGGCTCAGACATGCTTCTTATAAGTCTTGCCCAGAAATCATACTCGTCAATTCTGCTCACATCGTGTTGGCTAGTTTCTGCCACGCAGCCAAGTTTATCTACAAGGGAAGCTGTAAATACCTTTAATTATATGTCCAAGCAGAAGAGAAGGTGAATTTGTGGTAGATATAGCTAGGAGTTTCTCCCTCAGCCGACATCAGGGCAGTTCATTGTTCATGTCTAAATCTCTGCACGTACTGATACTATTCTCTCTGACAAATACCTGTACTCTAGGTACTTCTGAGACAGACTAAGCTTGAGTTGACAGCCACTTAATAGCTTTCAAAGCCTCAACAGAAAGAAATACTATTTATGGAGGATTTTGTGCAATCATTCCATTCCTCTAGGGCTATGTCTCAGGGATAATTTTGCCTTTCTCCACAGGGGACATTTGGCAATGTTTAGCTATATTTTAGGTTGTCACAACTGGGAGAGTGAGGCTGCTGGCATCTAGTGGGTTGAGTCCAGAAATGCTGATAAACATCATCTAATGCACAGGACAGCTTTTCACAACAAATAAATATCAAGCTCAATATGTTAATAGTACTGAGGTTGAGAAACCCTGCTCTATATATTCTAGGCTGTTCACTCAAAGTGAAGCTATGTCATTAGGAATGTGTAAGTGGATCTTATTATAGTATATTAGTATATTGTATATACTCTACTATATTGATTACTCAATGGTTTATGTGCTAATGTGATTCCTTCAGATTGTACTGGAAGATGTTACAAGAAATTATGCAGTTCATCTGTATATTTATTATAAGGGAGGTGTGTTACATAGTGTTAATTCTTTGAGGAGTTGTAGCAAAGATCTCTCTCTTTTATGAGTATCAAAAAGAAAATCAGAGACATTAATTTCTTGTTTTATAGACACTCCTATAATTAATCATATTTCACCATTTTTCTTGTCCATTAGAAAGGTGAGAGGCAAATATGTGACCAACTTTTGAATGGCAGGAGGAGTCATGACATGTCACTATTATATGTGTTTACTCACTTGCTATTTTTCCAACCTTTTCTGTGTGTGTGTGTGTGTGTGTGTGTGTGTGTGTGTGTATGCTTACTACACACCTAGATTCCCATTACCTTCCAAACATTTTTGTTACTTTAAATCAATTTTCTTTTAAATATATTTTATTGTGTTATATAGTTTATATACATATATATATATACATTTTTTTAACTAACGTTTCTTTTTTAAAATTTATTTATTATTTATATTTATTTTTGGCTGCGTTCAGTCTTCCTTGGTGTGCGCTGGCTTTCTCTAGTTGTGGCGAGTGGGGGCTATTCTTCGCTGCGGGGCGCGGGCTTCTAATTACGGTGGCTTCTCTTGTTGTAGAGCATGAATTCTAGGTGACTGGGCTTCAGTAGTTGCAGCATGCCGGCTCAGTAGTTGTGGTGCATGGGGTTAGTAGCTCCGTGGCATGTGGGATCTTTCCAGACCAGGGCTCAAACCTGTGTCCCCTGCATTGGCAGGCGGATTCTTAACCACTGTGCCACCAGGGAAGCCCTGTTTATATATTTTTGAGAAAAGTTCTTTTTTTTTTCCTTTTTTAAATTTATTTTTTATTGAAGTATTGTTGATTTAATGTCTTGTTAGTTTCAGGTGTAGTTACAGTGATTCAGTTATACATTTATGTCTATTTTTCAGATTATTTTCTGTTATAGGTTATTATAAAATACTGAGTAGGGTTGTTGTGCTATACAGTAGATCCTTGTTGTTTATCTATTGTACATATAGTAGTGTGTATACGTTACTCCCATCCTCATAATTTATCCCTCCCCCACCCTTCGGTAACCATAAGTTTGTTTTCTATGTCTGTGAGTCTCTTTCTGTTCTGTAAATAATTTCATTTGTGTCATTTTTTAAGATTCCACATATAAGTGATACCATATGATATTTGTCGTTGGCTTACTTCACTTAGTATGATAATCTCTAGGTCCATCCATGTTGCTGCAAATGGCATTATTTCATTCTTTTTCATATCTGAGTAATATTCCATTGTATATATGTACCACATCTTCTTTATCCATTCACCTGTCAGTGGACATTTAGGTTGCTCCTGTGTCTTGGCTATTGTAAATAGTGCTGCAGTGAACATCGGGGTGCATGAATCTTTCTGAATTATTTTCTCCAGATATATGTGCAGGAGTGGGATTGCAGGATCATATGTTAACTCTATTTTTGTTTTTTTAAGTTGAAAATACTGTTGAGAATAATTCTTAAAACAAAGTGGGGTTAAAAAAATAAATGAATGAATTAAACAGTAATGATAAAGAAACCTCATTCTCACAGCATTTGCATTTCCTAATAAATAGCATTCAAATGTGGAAGTTAACTTGTCTAATGTAGCATGACATATAGCAGTATCAGGCAATGAGAATAATTGAACACAGTCAACATATGATTTTATTTTGGACAGAGCTAAAGTGGTAAAGTGCAATCTGGATATACTCATCTGGTTAGTTGGGGATAGATTTCCTAGTCATGTGAAAATTAGTAACATACCCCAAAATGACACCAGATACAATACCCACCACTCCCAATTACTAATTATTTTTCTGCTTTTATTGAGTGAAACATCTAAACTTTAATCAAGATCAGTATATACTTTAATCATCATTCTCTTTAGAATATGCCAAATTAGCTTAAATATCTTTTTTAACATGTACTCTTACATCATCATAATTATCATATAATTTTTCAGTATTCTCCAGAGTAGTTGATTTTCACTCTTTCCTCCAACATTGCATAGATTTCTGTAACCTAATGAATTATTGAATGTATGTATGGCTACACCCATATTTTAAGTTCTTTATGATTTGCTATGCAGTTTAAATCGAAGTGCTATTTTCAAAATGTTCTAGGTTTTATTTAAAAAACACAAGCTGTCGTTTGGGGTATTTATATACATTTTAAACGAAAATTCACAAACTAGCAGGCTGTTTTCTTTGGCCTGCATAGCACTTTAATTTCTAAAATACTTTTAAAATTATTTGACATCTTTTAAAACTTAGCATATTTCTGGCAGGATAATCAACCATGTTAGGGTTCTTATTTCCAGATGGCATCAGTTACCCTAAGATAAATTTTGTTTTTGTTTTTGTTTTTGTTTTTTTTTCGGTACGTGGGCCTCTCACTGTTGTGGCCTCTCCCGTTGCGGAGCACAGGCTCCGGACGCGCAGGCTCAGCGGCCATGGCTCACGGGCCCAGCCGCTCCGCGGGATGTGGGATCTTCCCGGACTGGGGCACGAACCCGTGTCCCCTTCATCGGCAGGCCGACTCTCAACCACTGCGCCACCAGGGAAGCCCCCACCCTAAGATAAATTTTAACCTGAATGATTTCCATTTAACCACAAACTCTGCCAGGCTTACTTATTTCATTACCTAGCTGGCCCCTGTAGATACCTCTTCTTGTGACTTACTCCCCACCACCATGACTACAAATTAAAAAATAGCAGATACTTTTTAAGTATTTGGTTTTTAGTAATGGTTGTTGGATATTACAGTGGCAATACTGAGTCTAGTACCATGAGAAAGCATGTGATTGCAAAACCAAAGGTGATCTGAATACTGTGTCATTATTTCATCTGACCTTCTTGTGAGTACCAGTGAGTACTGGTAGCCATGCCATGAAGAGCTTTGCTTCTATTTCAAATTTGTCTGAAGTAAATGTAGTTTTCAGCCTGGTTATAACATGCTTAGCTCACCAAGATGTCTCAGAAACACATCTTTCTGACTGCAAATGACAGACTCTTCTTCCTTCTCTACCCTTCTCTGTCAGAATTAACATCTACCAAATTAGAGTGAAGCCCCAGAGTTCATAGGTGTCCTCTGATCATGAAATTTTTCATCCTTTGGTAAGAATTTTAGAAAGCATCATGGAAAATTTGTCTAAATGCCTTAGAGAAGAATTCGCAGCTATTGCAAAGGATGAAGTTAGGGAGTTTAAATTGATTAGGACTTTGTGATCAAATCATTTGACAGATTTTAAGTAATATTCTGGCACCTGACTTGATTTACATCTCATGTACATATTGAGAAAAAATGGCACTTTAAAAGAGTATGTAACATGCAAGATTACAAAAATTAAAGTTACTATTTTTAAAAATTGATGGCTGTATCACCTTAGTGAATGTGCCATTAAGTTTGGTTCTGGCTCAAAACACATGTATGTCTGCAAACTGAACACTTTCCCAGAGGTCTGGTCACACTAACCAAGTTCTCAAGAATTGTGAAGAAAAGCAAATGCCACTTTAGAATATACAATGCAAAATATAACTCTCATACAGTCTGGGATACCAGTCTTTGCCTAACCAACATATCAGATTATGGGACGTCAGGTCTAATTAAAGTCCAAGCTTAGTGAAAACTGTATTTGAAAATATGGAAGTTTTACGATTACAAATTTGAATAGCTTCTAGTTTGAGAGTCATTTTACCAATGAGATGGAATTCATCGTTGTCCATTGTCTAAAATTCCCTTTCTTCTAGATTATGATTAAATAGACACTGCCATTATTTGCTTAGTCACTCAGCTAATCACCTCTCTCCCTGCTTCCTACCCCAAAGCATAGAGTCAGTTTTTGAAAGACTTGTTCATGTATACAGTTAGGTTATAAACAGAAACTCTCAGTCCTGTCACTTTAATATGACTTGGGATTTATCACTTAAATTATTTGATGTGACTTCTAAAGCTAGTCAAAGGGAGTCCTACTCTTGCTCTCACTCAGTACTCTGCATACAGAGACAACATTGGTCACAGATGGTAAGTACCTAAAGGGAAGAAACAAGTAAGCACTTCCATTTATTTTGCTTTTTCAATTTAGAGATAAAGAAAATGTTTTTAATGGTATATAAGAAAAAAGTCAAATGACTCTCTGAAATTATTAGAAATGCAGCCTAGATTTTCATTATTTTATAACAGTTGTTTCCCTACTGCTTTCAGAGAAAATAAGAGAACGTTTCTGAAAAAGCAGTTTCAATGAAAGATCCATTAAAATATAAATATTATGTACTTTCATATTGCTGTGCCTGGAAAAATATGTATGCTTTAAAGTGAAGTTCCCAGAATGAATTAGCTTTGATAGTTTTACTTGTTTGATTATATGATGATATGTATGTGTTTGATTACATGCATGCATACACACACACACACACACACACACACACACACACTCACGTACACATATTAAAATATACAAAATATACAGTGAGACTTTTTGAATCAATTTTGTGCTTCCAATTAAAAATTACTTTTATTTTATAGACCAATTGGTTGATCATATTGAATACGTTTTCTATCATTTTGAGATTGGTCATATGTTGCCATATTAGAAGTCCCAGTTAGAATCTTCAGTTAAAATTGATTATTATCTTCTCATAATGCTTAGTTTTATTTTTACTTGCAGATGGAAAAAAGCAACCTATCACTTGGGCAAGATGCTAACATATACAAAGACCCTATTGATCCTATATAATATCCTGTATTTCTCTATACATTTCTCTTACAATTTAAATAATTTAAAGAATTACTGTTAAAGTGAAACCTGTATCTGGCAAGTGAAATATATTAAGCCATTAGCAACTATAAATATTAGATGAATTCATTTATTGAAATATCTTCAGGTTTTTATTGCTGTTTGACAGCTTAGATTATATCTCTGACACGTTTTGGTAACAGATACATATCTTTAATATTTATCTCAGTGTGAGAAACAAGGTAGCAAAAAAGGGCACTGGACACTTTACAATAGGCAAATGCCAAGAAATAGTATCTCACCACAATCGTAATAATAATTATTTAATATTAATAGGTAACCTTCATTAGCATATATTATGGGCTAGGGACTCTTCTAAGCATTTTTGTGTGTATTAATTTATTTAATTTTTCCAGTAATGTATGATAAAAGTTATGCTACTGTCCTTATTTACACATAAGGAATCCAAGGCACAGAGAGGTTTTGCAATTTGCCCACGGTAACCCAGCTGCCAGAATATTGATAATGGACTCAAGAATTCTGGCTTGTAAAATCACATTCTTAATCACGGTGTTATGACACCTTTTATAGCAGTGAAAAGATAAAGGGAAGAAAAAAGAGAATTAAAGTGTTCTAGAGGCCTGTGCTTTGCTCACACCTGCGCCAAGCACTGTAATTGTATTTACATCTGATACTGATTTCAAAGTGTTAAATTCCTGCCCTTTAATTTCTACGCATATGCCACTGGGGAAATTATTAATTTTCATTGTCCTCAGTGTTTTTAATCTATAAATGAAAGGCTGATACTTCATTCTTTCGAAGAATCCTTCCAGTTCTGATTTTCTGCTTCCATGCTAGTGATAAAACAAAACAATCTTTTCTTTTTCCATGTCTGTCTTATCTTTTGCCTATGTCTGACTCTGTCAACTTTTTTTTTTAAGTCTTCATAGATGATAACCTTTATATTCTGATTTTGGAAAATAGCACCCTGTGTCAGTTTCTGTGGTAACAAACTACTTGCTCACCTTAGTTTTGTGTCACTTAAAATAAATCAGTTGGCAAAAGTAATATCTTGTATAGAAAATCAAAGCAATTTCTAGAGTGAAACCTCCACAATTTGTTTTAAAATTTAAGGGTCACCTATATACTTGGATCTCACAAGAGACTGGTTTTTTTGTTTGTTTGTTTGTTTGTTTTGTGGTATGCGGGCCTCTCACTGTTGTGGCCTCTCCCGTTGCGGAGCACAGGCTCCGGACGCGCAGGCTCAGCGGCCATGGCTCACGGGCCCAGCCGCTCCGTGGTATGTGGGATCTTCCTGGATCTTCCTGTGTCCCCTGCATCAGCAGGCGGACTCTCAACCACTGCGCCACCAGGGAAGCCCGAGACTGTTGTTTTTTCACTGCAAAATGTGATGTACAGCAAGCATCTGAAAGAGTTTTTCATGCTGCACAGTAAATTCCCAATGGCTGCTAAGTCTGAATATAATCACAGGGCTTAGTGATATATATCCAGAGGATGTCTAGATAGATTTTGACCCCAATTTTCCAGTGAAGATAGAACTCAGACTGCTTCTTACCACAGATTTAGTCTGGGACACTAACACGAAATAACTCCCACCAGAAACAAACATGTCTCCTGGTAAAACATCTCATACCCAACTTCATTAGAAGAAAATATTTCTACACATCTTAAAGTAACAAAAGAAAATGAAGAGAAAGCATTTTTTAATATTTCTTTTCATACTCACACACACACACACTTAAGAAAGTAAGCTGTGATAAAGTAAGAGAGTGGCATGGACATATATACACTACCAAACGTAAAATCGATAGCTAGTGGGAAGCAGCCGCATAGCACAGGGAGATCAGCTTGGTGCTTTGTGACCACCTAGAGGGGTGGGATAGGGAGGGGGGGAGGGGAGGAGACGCAAGAGGGAGGAGATATGGGAACATATGTATATGTATAACTGATTCACTTTGTTATAAAGCAGAAACTAACACCATTGTAAAGCAATTATACTCCAATAAAGATGTAAAAAAAAGAGAAAGTTATGAGTTCTTGCACAAATAATTTCTTTTGAAGTAATGTTCTTTGATTTTTCTGAATGTTAAATATATAGTCAATTTATTCAAATGAATAACAACTGACAATTACTGAGTTCTGGGTAAAGCACTAGGCCTAATTTGTGACAGATAGAACCCTTTCTTACAGAGTCATACAGTGCCTTCTAGGATATCAAAATTTAGTCAGAAAAGAAGTGAGACTGGGAAAAGTTTTAAAGTATTCCATGAGGGAGATAGACTGTTAATGGGCTGTCATAAAGCAGTGGAACAAATAGAGAATGTTTTATAATGGATGATGTATTTAAATTGATACTAAAGAATTTAAAGGCTGTAAATAGGAACAATCAGTCTGATGAATAGGTCATAAGGAGTCATTTTCTGTTACTTTCCACTCATAAAGTTAAGAATTTTTGTAATCAGAAAACCAGCAAAGTAGTTGATGCTTTTTGGACTCTTTACAATTTATTTGTCAGATCATAACCCAGAAAAATGCACTTTTCTTTCTCTCTATTCATTTCACAGGCATTTCACGAAGATTTCCGTGTGCAAAGATAAGCTCAAGGAGCACAGAGGGACAAGCATGCAAACAACCCCAGCAACATGACAAGTCCAAATGGATGGATGTATTAAGGATTCTTAAAGAACAGATGAAGGACACTGTGAGTAAGATAAAAAGATCTCAGAAGTCTTCACTGAGGAGGTAGTATTTGAGTTGTCTTTTAGGATGAAAATGAGTTCGTGAGGCAGGCAAAGGGTAATCTGCTTCAATCACCCCTTACTCAGTCCATTCAGCTCCCAGGATACATATCACGTGTAACAATAATGAAACAAATGAAAGCAATTAATTCACGATTTGTGTTAAACCCTTTCAACAAGTTACAGAATCTCAGTCATGAGTCAAACTGTAACTTCTCATTAAGTCAACATAATACTTGTTGTCAGTAATTTGTGAAATTCATTTGTCTTCTTCATGTTGTTCACATAGATGTAGCTTCTTTACATTCTCAAGAAAGTTGTTTTGAGTTAATAGATCTATGAGTTTTAAACAAGAAAGGTAAAATTCTAAATTTTAGAATTCTCTGCCTGAGTGAAATGAACTATTCCACCACTTTCTGAAATGGTTTATTTATTTTCTGGGGAAGTACAATGTTACTTTCTGATCTCTATGATTAGTCTTCTTTATAAAAATAATTATATAATGAAGTATATGTGACATATTATAAGAGACCTTTTATATTAATTGCCAGGATTCATTCTAATGAAGCTTGGAGATGTTTGGGATATTCTGAAGTTATTTAAAAAAAAAAGTTCTCACTTTGGGGGACATTTTACAAAACTGGTGGTATCTTACAAAACTAAACATGCTCATCCCATAAAATCACACTCCATAGTATTTACTCAAAAGAGTTGAAAACTTACATCCATAGTGAAACTTGCACATGTATGTTTAAAGTAGCTTTCTTCATAATTGTCCAAACTGGGAAGCAACCAAGATGTCCTTTGGTAGGTGAATGCATAAATAAACCATAGTATCAGGAAAATGAAATATTATTCAGCACTAAAAAGAAATGAGCTATTAAGTTATGAAAAAATGTATATGCCTATTACAAAGTGAAAGAAGCCAGTCTGAAAAGGCTGCATCCTGTTTAATTTCAACTCTATGGTTTCTGGAAAAAGCAACATTATGGAGACAGTAAAAATATCAGTGATTGACAGGGGTTGAACGGAGGGAGAGATAAATAGGCAGAGAACAGAGGATTTGTAGGACAGTGAAACTACTCTATATGATACAATCATGGTGAATACATGTCATTATACATTTGCTCAAACTTATAGAATGTGCATACAATACCAAGCATGAATGCTGATGTCAGCTATGGACTTTGGTGATAGTGATCTCTCAGTGTAGGGTCATCAGTTGTAATAAATGCACCAGTCTAAGGGGGCATATTCATAATGCTTGAGGCTATGCATGTGTGGGGACAGGGAGTATTTGAGAAATCACTGTACCTTCTGTTTCATTTTGCTGTAAATCTAAAACTACTCTAGAAATAAGATCTATTAAATTTTTTTTAAAAAAGCGTTGTTATTTGGTTGCACAATTCACCTTTATGAATGAGTGTACATACCCAGAATTTTTATTATATATTATTATTAATTCACCAAATCTATATGTCATAGTATTCTCTTTTGCTTATTGACTGGTAAAATTGCTATGTCAGATGTTTCACACATCATTTTATTCAGTGAAAATATAATACTATTTTAGAGTACTTTCATTTTTATCACATAAATTTATTTCATTAATCATAGAAGTTTTTGTCAAATTGGATTACATACATTAACCTTCAAGTGTTCCCTATTCAAAGACAACACTAAAAAATAATAATACTGAGACTGATACTTATTCTAAGGTATTCTGATCTTTGGTCATTTTTTATATGTGTTCTTTTCTATCTTATTTAACTTTATAGATTTACATATTTGATACATTAAAATAATGTATTATTTATTAGGAGTTAAGTATTTTTTAAATTTATTTTTCTTCTATATAAAATGATTTACTTCACTTCTTCCAAGCCTCAGTTTAGAACTCATTCCTTACACTTTTCCTATTTCATTAGTATTTCGTAATTATCACTTACCCACTACGTGGAAATGTAGCTGAGGCTGCTTTAGAAACAAGTGATTCTTGTTCCACTTTACTTCAAACTTGGCTTCTTCTCTGCTAGCTGTTGTCATTTCAGTAAGGGACTCTTGAAACATTACTTCTGTTCTTTGTTTTAAGACTGTAATATATATTTTGATTAAAATCCTTACCTACCAGTCACTGTAATTTTTTACATGTGGGTACATATCTTAATCTGTGTGCTGGCAGGAAAATCACCTTTTCCTACCAAAGGCTCAGCTTCCCCAAACTTCCAGGTTTTAAATTTGAAATTGATGTCTTTAGAAAATTACGTTTACAGAGTATTTTGTTACTCCCAAGCTCATCTACGTCTCTCACTGACTTTTTCATTTATGATTTAGCGCTGGCCTCTTTTCGAGTATCGTTGCGGTTTTATCTCTGCACTACTGTTCTGTGAGAAGGCATTTTTACCTTCATGTTTGAATAGGTCTTTATCACCTGAACTCTTTTTTTTATTTCTTTTGCCTCTTGCCTCCCCTTTGTCTTCTCCTTACAGAACTTCTTTACTTAAATAATAAATGTAGAGTTTACGATCCTGGAGAATTTAATGATGCATTTATGAATAAAGAAGAAGTGAATGGGAACAGAGAGTGTAAGTTCTGATCTGGTTTATGGTTACAATGTTTTGTCTTTCCTCATAGTATTTAAGATTTTCCTAATAACTTAATTGTTCTTGTCTTTTCCATATATAACCTAAAAAAACTTATAGATCATTTCATATTACTCTATACATATATTTAAGACAGAAAACCTAGTTTGAAACACTCATTATTAGATTTCATTAAGGAGGACCTAGGAATTAGGGCGAGATAGTAATACTATGTAAAAAAACTGTAAGTCGGAGTTCTAAGCCCTTGCAAAGAAATAAATGAGCCAACGGGACTGTTATTACCTGGGTTGTGTAGCTTCCATTCCCATTAACTATTATATTGTTTTGAAGTTGGAGATGGTGTTACTTTCATCATTTTTGGCTGTACCTATCCAGTTGTTTTCTTTTCCATGGTTTCTCTTCTCCAATCCTTTCTAGGTCCTTTCTTTTACTCTTCAGCGTGTCTATAGATGTCACCAGCCACGTGCGTGCTACTCCACTAAATTATCTCTGCCGAAAGCCCCATTTCAGTTAGAGAACGACAGAGGGAACAACTGGGAGTTATTCAGGGTGGTGTGACACTTGTGGTGTTTGAGTGATAAAGAATGCAATTCTGAAAGGGATGGAAACAACACTGGTTTAATTAACGAGAGCTCTAATAAATGGAGAGTCTGAAGAGAGAAATGATTTTCTATGCTACTCTTCAAGAATAGTAACATATTACATTCTCAGATATTTGTGAGAAGATCGTATTTGCATAACAGATAAAGATATACTCCTTCATTTCCAGCAAGCATTTTATTTTGTAACTCCATCAAAATGACTGTTTTCATAATTTTAAAACCTACCTATGATCTATAATAAGATATATAACATCATGTATTTTGCCTTTTTTTTAAGTTGGATTTTGCCATTTTCTTACTGATTTGTAGTTATTTAAAAAATATTCTTGATAATATTCCTTTGTCAGCTGTGGGGACTGTAGCGCTCTTCCCCCATTTGTATATGGAATTCAAAATACAGTGCTGTACACATGAAACTGATAGAATGTCATAAGCCCATGTTACCTCAATTAAAAAAACAAAACAAAACAAACAAACAAACAAAACCCTAGTCTGCGCTACTCCAAAGCCCAAAATATAAGGACCTAAATTTTCAACTGAAATTTTAAGTTTTATTTTATTTTATTTATTTATTTTTTTGCGGTACACGGGCCTCTCACTGTTGTGGCCTCTCCCGTTGCGGAGCACAGGCTCTGGACGCGCAGGCTCAGCGGCCATGGCTCACGGGCCCAGCCGCTCCGCGGCATGTAGGATCTTCCCAGACCGGGGCACGGACCCGTGTCCCCTGCATCGGCAGGCGGACTCTCAACCACTGCACCACCAGGGAAGCCAAGAAATGTGATTTTTTAACATCTAACACCTATTCTGGCTCAGTGCCCCTACCACCCTCCTACTTTCAGAAGTTCAATATTTTCCCATTGTTCTTAGGAGGAAGCAACAAATATCCAGTCAATTCATCCATTTTTTGTGTTCTTACTGAAATAATCTATCTTGGAAAAAAAGACAATGACCTGACATTTAACGTGTTTGAAAGAGTCATACATTTCTCTTCAAATCAGATGAATAGAGAAAATAAAGTTGCCTTGTTTTAACTATATCCAGTCTGAATTTCTCCAAACCTTATATTCTGGTTAACAGAAAAATAAATAAATAAATACACAAAACTGAAATTCTAATCTGATTTTAAGCTTATCCAACTTTGAAAATATTGATGAAACTTTGTGTTCTTCCTTCAGTCTCCTGGATAAAAGTATTCAGTGACTCAGGAAACCAACCTCCCATTCTTCCTTCCCTCAGACCCTTTTTAAATGACATTAGAAAGGAAGTGAAAAGCTGGGATTCTCTTCTTTCTGTTACGATCTCTAGGACAATGTTGTTTGTTGCCCTGGTTTCTGCTGGATGTTTGATCTGGTTTAATTCATGAACAGTCTTTACTGCCCTGTCAGGAAATGCTGACTCAGCCTGTGTTCAACTTGGAAAGTACTCTAGATCTGTGATCTGCTACCTCACTGATGTCCTTCCAACCCCAGCTCTGGTGGTCCTTTCTATAGCGCTAGATACAGAGTGAGTTCATTCTCAGTGCAGTGGTCCTCTCTGTCACACTTCTCAGACAATTACTTGGCTATTTCTGAGAATATTTTGTATCACATGAGTAATTAGGGGGAAACAATCAGCCTCAAAACTTCCCTCTCCTGACGCTTTTGCAGTTCCAAGGCTGCCACCAAAGATATACAGAGAAGTCATAAGGTAATCTCCTACCAGAGACCCAAATAGATGTGGGTAGGCACAAGAGCTACTTTCTCCTTTAATTTCACTTACTTATCTATCAAAGTCCCCCTTCTAAGGTAAAGTCAAAAGAAGAGAAATTGGGTTGTGAACTTATTTAAAAATCAGCATACCACCTCTCCCCCACATTGTTCCTACAATTTTTCTTGGGTCAAATGGGCAAGAATCCTGGCTTCCTTTTCTGTCTTGGTTATTCCTTGTCTAGGTTTTCAGGCCTTGTCCTTAATAAAATCAAGGAATTTAGAAAATCATTCTCAATGTAATACTATTAATTGCAAAATTACTTCTATTTTCTCTCTACTATAACACTCTAATTCCCCTCTTCCCATAGGCAGATAAATGCTCCAAGTCCATCAACTTTGTTGTCATTAATTCAAAAATGTAACAGACAAACCCCATATTCATTTTCAAAAGGAGATCTCACACTAACCAAGATTCAAAGAGGAAGGGCTGGGCTTCCCTGGTGGCGCAGTGGTTGGGAGTCCGCCTGCCGATGCAGGGGACGCGGGTTCGTGCCCCGGTCCGGGAAGATCCCACATGCTGCGGAGCGGCTGGGCCCTTGAGCCATGGCCGCTGAGCCTGCGCGTCCGGAGCCTGTGCTCCGCAACGGGAGAGGCCACAAGAGCGAGAGGCCCACGTACCGCAAAAA
>RJWK010032031.1:0-23888 GCA_004363435.1 Platanista minor
TATATATATATATATATATACCTAACAGGTATATTTATAATATAAAACATCCCATTTGTATGAACGATATGAGGTAAATGAGTTGAGTCTTATCTGTAGACTCTGTACTCACTTCAGGCATGATCCTTACTTTAGGGGTTCAATAAGAATTTTGTACATAAATCAATGAAAATATTGGTTTGTTTCCTTTGACTTATGGTGCCTGCCTTCCTGTGTTAGTTTTAATTTATAATGTCTTTGATGGAAAAGATTGTACCTAACCTCTCTGTTTTTTCTGAATTGTGAGGTATAAATCTTTCTGGATAGGTTCATTTGAAAACCTCCTAATATGTTTTCTAAAACCAATTCCTTTTTAAAGAGATTTAGTCTTTCTCTAAAGCAAAACAAAATGCCAAACTTTTTAATAACAGTGCAAAATATTGGCTGAAGCCCCAAAGTAAGGGAGTGTCCGTGACATTCTAAAGGGAGGTTCTAAAAGCATATTAGCAGGACTTGCTCAGCAATGATCAACAACACGTTCTCTGATTCTTATCCAGCAACCATATTTAGCCAATATATGCGAGCAGAAAAGAGATATGTGAGAGGGGGACTATTTCTTTAAAGATAGTACTAGCCATTGCTGTGCATTTATCCTTTCTGTAACTTCAAGCCACAAGTGTATAGTGGGACTGAATTATGAGACTTGTGAAGTATTAGTGTATCTCAGGAAAAAGGTTGCCAGATATTAATTGACAAGGGTAGGTCTAGTGTTTCTATGGAACAAGAGCAGACTATAATAAGAATTTGAGGAGGGGACAGCTTGAACTCTTGGAACAGAGACTGACTCCTGGATAAATCTAAAGATGAGAGACAGCTTGAAGGTATCTGTGATGATAGTAAAATCTCTTTTCTAGGCTGCAGTGAGAGCCACCCTTCTTTCCAAAGTCTGATTCAGCCAAAATGAGCACTTTTCTGTGAGTGAAGTGGCCGTGGTAGAACTAATCTAGACATATTTTGACCTTTTCCAAGTAGACTAGTTGTCAAAGTGAGGGTACCTCAACAGAAAAAAAAATGCTTGTGTATAGTTAAATTTTGATATGGGAAATCTCAAGATGGTCTGGTGTGTGTATTACACTGAAGTCTAGGATGATCCTTTGGGCAGGAGGGAGAGGAATGAGAAGAACACACGAGAGACAGAGACTTCTGACTCAGAGGGACACCAATGGTGTTATCAGTGGTTTCAGTGAAGTAAGATCTTTTGTTCAATACCAGTACCTTTCCCCATCCAAATTTGTCTAGTATATTTAAAATTTCTAGATGTTAAGTGCACTGAAATTTAGTCTAATCCCTTTAGCTTTTCCCATGGAATCTAACAAGGTCAACGTGGGTAATTTTTTCCTTATACTCACGAATATTTTTGTTCCAGATAATATATTCTATCCTGATTCTAGATGAGCCCACTACCACAGTAAATATGAATAAATTCTGTTCTATGAAAATAATTAGTTGTGAGAAAAGGTTTATTTTTTTCAAACAATGTTTAACTCTCATTTTACTGATATGGTTGTTTGTATTATTTCTACAATGCCTTAAATGAAAAAAAAATTACTTTGAATATAAAAAAAGGAATAAACAAGAGGTATTAAAATCCCTTAGCATTAATTAATGTCATTAAATACTTAGTCCAATGTGATTCCATTATGTATAACACGTCAGGATAAAAAGATAGCAATGTTTAGAATATCTTCTTTGGAGGTAAAATTCTTGGACTGAAACACAGTAGTTCAGGGAAGAGTAAGAGTAGTATTAAGCTGCTGTATATGCTTTTTTCCCTGTTTCATCTTGTGTAATTGCCTGAAGCAATTGTTTGTTTGTTTGTTTTTTCTGTAAAAGCACAAGGCAGTTAGTGTTTTTACCTGAGGCTTTATTTGAAAGCAAATGATGCCATTTATTTTTCTTTTCCTCCCTCATTTTCACCACCACCGTATCTCTTGGTGTTGTCTGAAGGAGCAAATAGACTCTCATTTAGGCCAATAGGAGAATCACCTGAGGAGATTAAACAAGGGCAGCTTCTCTCCAGAATATGGGAGGTCACTGAGCTGTTACAGGAGTGTTGAGAATTCTCAGTTTATCAAACAGAAAGCAAATTTCCCTTGGGTCAGGATGTACAGCCCCACCGTCATGGTGAATTACCAGTGATGATTTGAAGTCAGGGAAGTTAGCCTCTCACATAACAAAGTCAGCAAAGGTGAGGCAATCTTAATATCCATCAGTGGCTGGCAAAATATGAATGCTAGAACTTTCATTGATTGTGGCTTTTCTCAAATAAAATTGTATAAAAATGAATCCACAGACAAGTCAACTTTCTCATTTTTATGTTATTTTTCTGACTTAGAAAGAGTAATGACAGTGCAATCTTACATTAGTAGCTTCCTCTCTCATACCAGTGATAAAGCAGCTGTCTGTTCATTTATGAATTCTCCGAGGGAGGACATAGGGTGATCACTTGTAGACTTAGCTGTATGCTCCAAGGCCAAACCATTCACCACATTTGGCTTTCGGGAATTGGGAGAGAGCCTGGTATATAAAGAAGGAATTGACAGCAGCTCTACAGCCAGAGCAGAGACCTGTGGTATATGATGGAATGTAAGTGACTTTCCTTTCGACTACCAAGGTGCTCCCTTGACCTGGGCAAGGCAGTGGTCCTGGAGAAAGAATGGGATCTAAATTTTGATTCTGTTGCTTACTTGTAGGTGACCCTGGGAATTCTTGCAATGACACCTGTCTTAATTTGTTTTACCTTAAAACTGGGCTAAATAAATTTAACTTTTGTAGTACTTGTGACCAATAGAAATACTGTTCCCAGCACATGGAAAACAATGAGTCGTAGTCATACATATGCTAGTTTACTAAGGCCTAATTATCATGGTGGGTATCAAAAAGGTAATCTTACCAAGTGAAAAGGCCAAGGTAATAGTACAATTATGATATTAAAAAGTGATAAAGTTAGTGAATGTACTTGGTGAGTTCCTAAATGTGGAAATTGAAACCCTGGAAGATGACTGATTCCTCTCCATTAAGATTTTTTAAAAGTATAAGAAATCTGGTATGTCTTTCTTCTTAAACATTCTATATACTTCTCCTAGAGACTCTGAGTTGGACAATATTTTTCCTATAAATAGTTAATAGTACCTAGTGAAAAAACCTTTTCAAAACTATTCAGATGCCACCTTTGAATTTCTAAGATGTTTTTAATGTTCTTAAATAATATATAGTTATATAATATATAAAATAGTTATATATATACACAGTTATAGCTATATAATAGTTATATAGTTATATAATATATAATATAATATATAGTTATCTAAAATAATTAGAAACTGTAGACCATCGATAAAACTGAAAGTCACCTGTAATCACTCTACTCAGAGATAACCAGTTATATTTTCCCTTTTTTGTAATTAGACAATACAAAATGCATATAAAGATCAATTACATATTAAAATAACAATGAAAACTTTATGGTGAACTTAAGAATACAAAAATATGGTATCATTAATATATTTATATATATTTATATAAAGATAAAGTTTTATCTTTATATTCAGTTATAGTTCTCTGTTCTTTCTACTTCAGGTAATATTCTTTGTTTCAGAAATTAGGATATAATATAGAAAATATGATGTCTATAACAGAAAAACACCAAGGCAGTAAAATGTATGCATTTACACAATCAAGTTATTATTATAGTAATGGTAATAATGATACAACTTTGAATTTATATATGTATTTTTAAATAAAGGAAGCATTTTTGGGTGGAAATGGTGGGATAAATTTTTATAAACAGAATTAGTAAAAAATATTTATCAATGAGTCCTTAAATAGCCCAATGAAAAATAAGAGAACACTCTAAGATTTGAAGTAGACATTTTTCAAAAACAGCTGGAAGTTCTGCTTAAGTTAAAATAATTATTTCAGGTTAATTAAGCCTGTGTTATAAAGGATCTAGGGAAACAAAAGAAATTGGTAGCTTAAAGATAAATGAGGAGTTATGCTAGTTTTTATAATACTGGTTAGAAGGTGAGAGACATAATGCTTAGTACAAATTGCTTCTGAGTCACTCACTCTGTGCCTGGATGTTTATCTGATTATTTTGTTAGGGCTCAAAAGAGTTTGCAAAGTATTGTGCTGTGCAAAGTGGTTTTCTTCTGGGTCTCTAAACTTTCCTCTATGGAGATTCTGCTGCATTCAACAAAGTCCTATTTGCAAGGCCAGGTTAGCAAGCGAAGAGAAAGCTGAGGTTCCTCTGCAGAGAGAATTTTATCAGGGCCTGGGTGCTTGGGCATACAGGGTGTTTATGTTCTAGTGGAGGGACACTGACTTCCCTTATTCTTCATTACTTGGAGCAAGTGTGAGAAAATAGCTTGTGAACTGGGAAAACAAAGGGAGCTTGGTCTCATGCAGTCTGGAATTTTGATGCCAGCTACTGACAGAAGTGGTCTGGGAATACTAGCTGCACAGTACCTGGAGAGTTTGGTTTGGTGCCCATGAGATGTTACATCCTCTCTTGTCAAGGAACAGCAACAACTTGTGCCATGGGGAGCTGAAGTTGGGCATAACCCCATCTGGCAAGAGAAGTTGGGGCTGGGATGGCGGAACTCCCAACTATCTCAACTGGTTCATTGACCAGGAAATTCAGAGTGAACTTCCATGGATATTTTTGGACAATTCTATTCATATCACCACAAAATGATTGGAAGGAGACATTTAAACCAAGTCAACGTTTTCAGTGAAAAAATTCACATTTGGATAGGCTCCTTCCTTGGAAGTTTATTCAGAACAACTAGAGTAAGCTGGTCCTTTAAAGACATGACTCTTTCCTTGGGAAGTTATGGACCGAGATGAAATTTTAAGCTCTTATGTTGCTTCTATGGTTTGAAAACTCAGAGGCAATGAATATCCAATAAATAAACAGAAGGATTACGGCGAATATTTTGATTATTCAAAAAATTTGAATTGAAGCAAATGTGAAACAATGTCAGAGATAAATAGTCAAAAGGCTGTTAAAAGTAGACAAAAATAGCAAGGGCTTAGTTCTGACCAAGTCTGGCAAGCCATGGCTGCACACTGCAGATTACTTCAAATGGGCCGCAATGAAAGAGGGAACATATAAGGTAGTTTATTTACATCTGGGTGAGTGAAATATGTGAAACAGCTTTGGCCATCTTTGGTTTGAGGAATCAGATTAATAGGGATACATGTAGCCTTCTTACACCACAGCTGGCTACCAGAAGTAAGTAAATGACCTCACTTATGACTTGCTCTTCTTAAAGGTAATGATGGAAATGATGTAAAGGAAGACCATAAAGTTGAATTCTTGAACTTGTCAGTTATGGTTTAACTTGAGTCCTGGTTTCTTATTTGTAAAACCATTATAACTTTTGTCCTAACTTAAAGAATCAAGTGAAAATCTATGGTGGGATAACATATGTTAATGTACACTGAAAAGCATACATTTCTCTTGTTTTAATTATTGTTAGACAGAATTTTTATCTGTTGTCAGACCTTGAAAAAAAAATAATTGTACAGTCTTATAATACCTCTAGAAAAACTTTTGCGGTTTTTTTTTTTTCTTTTTGGTAAAACTTTTAGAAGTGTTAATCGATTTGGGTAAGACCAATATATTGGGAATCACCATTTTTCTGTAGTTCATCTACATGATCTGTTATATGATCTACAATATCCTTGAATGACATACCCTTTAATGTCTTTAGAAATCTTTTTTTGCTCCCTTTTCTACTCGGTAGTCATTCACACTTCACCATGATTTTCATCCTCGCCAACCTACTAAAAGTGAGATAGCCCTGCCTATGAGAAAATATTCTTTAGTAAAAATAAAAGTGACAATTGATTTCCAATTTTACTCTGGTTTAACTGGATCAGCAGGAATTATTCATTGAAAAGCATACGTTTTCAATATGCTTTCAGTATGACTTCTCAGGAGGGGTTGTTCCATCAAGAATAAATATTTCATATTTTATTCAAGATAAGTGAACATAAAATCCAATCACTTATTCATGCATTTCATAAGTATTGTGCACTTGCAATGTATAATTCTTTTTTCTGGCTTATAGGATGAAATAATCTTGGAAACCATGGCTTGAAGATTTCTTCCATCAACTTGTGACCCCTGCCTGAAGAATTACCTAAACTCTCAACCAAAATTGGTATACACTACTCTTTTTGAAACAATTTTATTTTGGAGGCTTATTTGTTACAGTAGCAATCAATATCCTAACTAATACATTTGTGCACAAAGAAAGAATTTGTGGACTGAAGAATGGATGAGTAATTTGACACAGCTGGAATAGTTAGGTGCTGTATAGCTAAAGGTAATAAGATAGCAGTTTTAGAGAAGTACATCAGAAATTAATCTGGGAAATTAAATAGATTACAGCAATTTTATTTGAAATTTCCATTTTCCATCCACAATATATAATATGCAAATGCATATGTGAAATAGGTCTAATTAAAAGTCTTTAACAGGGCGGGTTCTTGTGTTTAAAGGCCTTTATTTGAATCCCGGCTTGACCATTTACTAGCTGTGTATCTTTGGGCATGATATGCGTTTGCAGTGAGTTTAACATATTTGCTATGACTATGCATCTTACAATTGACATTGTCTTAAAATTGATGATAACTGGAGAATAGTCATGGTATAATTGTCACTGCCTGTAAAAAATATCCAGCTTGAAAATTTGTAGAATGGATGGCAGCGGCATGGATGATAATCTGAATGACACCCTTGGGACGTTCTTTTTATCCTCAGGATTGACTTAGTCTGGGGCAGGTTTCAGGGAGTTGGTGAATCAAACATGTAGAGCAATAATCTCAGAGTGGTGTTTTTATAAAGTTAGCTTAACAGAATACTGACAGTGGCTTCTGGATAGTTTATAAATTTTTCAAAGAAATGTTGCAAATTCTTACTGACACAAAGGATAATATTATCAATGATAAATCTGGGTGAAAAAGTGATTAATAATTGGATTCTCAATGTTAATACATTTTAGGAATACCTGAACTAATTAATTTAACTTATATTTTTACTTACATATGTACAGTGGTAATGGCTGATTAATAAAACCTGTGTCTAATTTGTCTAAACAGCTCTAAGTGATAAGAAGGAATTGTGTCAGATGAATCAGCATTTTCTCTTTTTTCTTAATTTTTCTTAGTATTAAATTAATTAATCCATGAAAAATGGCCTAACAGAGTTTCCTAAAACATGATATTATTTAGTGTCAATAGAAAACTATGAACATAGACCATACATAATAATCTGATGCTATACATTATTCTAAAGTATTCCTTGTTTTATCCAGTGCTTAGGCTTAAAGTAACTTTAGAATTTCTTGCTGTGTCGTGCAGCATTCGGGATCATAGGTCCCTGACCAGGGATCGAACCCATGCCCCCTGCTGTGGAAGCACAGAGTCTTAACCATTGGACCACCAGGGAAGTCCCAACTTTAGGGTTTTTAAAAAAACTCTCAATGACCCAAATTGCAAGTGCTCTACTCCGAGGGAAAAATTAAAGGTATGACTAAAGCAATGTGAAGGAAGAAAATGATGCAGTCTTGATTATCTGAAGGAAAAGGAAGATCAACATGGTCTAGAGTAAGTTTATTCTACCTGCTGAAAAAGTTTTGATTTTTTTTTTTTTAACATCTCTCCTGGACTAGTCATGAGTGGTAATAACCTCCAGCTGCAACGTTCTTCCCCTGAGATCCTATTAGTTCTTTTGTGCTTGACCTTCCCTGATCTTTCAGTTTTGTTGCCCAGTTCTTCTGGGAAACCTGGTGTATTTTTGAAGCAGAAGGTGTCCTCAAGTCCCACAACTATTTTGTTCAAAGATAGTGTTTTGCAGCCACAGTACTACCCATTAGCCATTATCCGTCATGGGTTTGTGAGAACAAGTCATAAGCAGCTCCAGTTCAATTTATAACTGCAGACTGATCTCTATAGAAATGGGATGAGGAAGGAGAGGCAGGGAAGGCTTGTCACATCCCTCTAGGACTCCTATTTAAATTTTATTTTTGCATGACCAAGGTAAGTCTCACAAACACCACTATTTTCAGTTTACTACATTTTTCTTCCCGTTAGATAAGAGTGCCTATTGTTTTAAGACCAATCAATTTTTTTCTATTTACAGGCTTACATAATAAATCAAATAATCTTACAGACTGAGGAAATATGGATACTACTAAATATTCATCAGGAGTGAATGCAGCAGTATGTCTCTGTTAATGTGGTCTTCTGGGTTTAGTTTTGTGACTTATTTAGCTAAATTCAATTGAACCTAATTGATTGAGCAAAGCCAGGCATAAAAAACAGAGAAATGGAGTGCCTATGAGAGAACAAGGCAGTTATGAATTTATAAGTAGAGGCAGATATAAGAAGTATAAATAAGACCCAGGATGCAGAACATAAAACTTAAGGAGATAAACATGGAAGAGTTTATGACAGTTTTGCCTCAATCAATCTATTCTCATTTCTCTAAAGATATTTAAGTTGTGCATCTTAGCAGCAGATTAATTTTGACCCCTCCTCCCATACTTTGCCCTTAATTGCATTGTTTTGCTTCTAAAAGCAGAGCTAATGTTTCATGATGCTTATCTGGAGACACAGGCTTCCTTAGTACCATTCAAATATTGATTTTATTCCCAGGAGCAGAATTCTTTAATTTATTCATTCATTCAAAAATATATTTTGCATTTCTACTATCTGCTAGATACAGATTGCATCTGACCAAATGTAGCAAAAGGGAGAAAAAGGAAACAAGCATAGTATCAGGAATTCTGGCTTGAATAATTGACCCTACTACCTGAGATAAGAAACAAAAAATGTAAAGCAAGTTTGAGGCAGAGGTGACAGAGATTATGATTTGTTTTAAATATGATGAGTTTGAATCACTTGAACATATCAGTGAAAATAACAATTATGTAATTGGATACATGGGTGAGAGTCTCAAAAATACCATCTGACCTGGAGATAAATTTTGAAAGCCTGCAGATTTGAAAAAGCATATCTTACTTGGACAGCATGTGAGCACAAAACAAAGACCTATTGTTTTTTTCAGGTGATATTAATTATTCATTGGTACTGATTTTTAGTCAGCTTTATTGAGGCACAATTTATATATAATAAGATTTACTCCATTTAGGTATATAGTTCTGTTAATTTTGAAAAATGTATATAGTTGTGTAACTACCACTGTAGTCAATGTATAGAGGATTTCCATCACTTCAAAAAGATTCTTTGTGTTTCTTTGTGGTCAGTTTTCTCCCCCCAACTCCATTCTCTGACAACCTCTAAACTTTTTCCTGTTTCTTGAATTTTATCTTTTACAGATGTTACATAAATAGAATCATGCACTATATAACACATTGAGTGCTTTCTTTTCCTCAGTGTAATGCATTGTTTCATTAACGTGTGTATCAATCATTCACTCCTTCTTAGTGCTGAGTAAGACTGTGTAGATGAACAATATTTTGTTTACTTATTCAAAATTTGGCGGACATTGGTTCTGTTTTCAGTGCTGGGTGATCATGAATACAACTGCTGTGAACATTCAACTATAGATTTTTGTGTGGATATGTGTATTTGGTTCTCTTGAATGAATACCTAAGAATGGGATTGCTGGGTCATATAGTTAGTATATGTTTTAACCATTTAAGAAACTGCCAATGTTTTCCAAACTGGATGTGCCATTTTGCATTCCTATCAGTAATGTATGAGCATTCTAGTTGTTCTGAATTCTTGTCAGCACTTGATGCTGTCAGTACTTTTTAAATTAATTGTAATAGTTCTGTAGTGGTAACCCATTGGGACTTTAATTTGCATCTCACTAATTACATTGTACATTTAATCATGTGTTTACTTGCCATCAGGATACTTCTTTACTAAAAATATATTCTATAGCTCTCAGTGTATAAGTCTTACAATTTTGATTAAATTTACTCTTAAGTATTTTATGTTCTTTGATGGTATTATAAATGGAATTGTTCTCTTAATTTCATTTTCACATTGTTCATTGCTAGGGTATAGAAACATAACTGATTTTGTATGTTGACCCTGTGTTCTTCAACTTTTCTGAAATCGTTTATTAGCTCTAATAATTCTGTGTGTGTGTGTGTCATGTCAACTGCAAAGAGAAATAGTTTTGCTTCTTCCTATTCCAATCTCTTTTTAATTTCATTTTCTTACCTAATTGCCCTGGCTAGAATCTCTAGTATAATACTGAACAGAAGTGGCAAATGCAGACATCTTTATCTCATTCCTGATCTTAAGTGGAAAGCCTTCAATATTTCACCATTAGCTAAAATGTCAGCTATGTGTTTTTTGCAGATGCCCTTTTTCAGACTGAAGAAGTTTTCTTCTAATCCTTTCTTGTTGAGTGTTTTTATCATGAATACAGGTTGAATTTTGTCAAATGCTTTTTCTACATCTATCAAAATGATTCTTTTCTCTTTATTAATATGGTGTATTACAAGGATTGGTTTTCGTATATTGAAACACCTTGCATTCCTGCCATAAATCCAATATGGCTGCAGTATGTAATCCCTCTGTGTGCTCCCTGTTTTGGTTTGCCAGATGAATGAGCAATATTAATATTATTAATCAGACTTGGGAAGTTTTTGACCATTTCTTCAAATATTCCTTCAGAATTCCCTTTTCTCTGTCTCCTTTCCTTCTGGGACTCTCATTATGCATATGTTGATATGCTCCATAGTGTCTCAAAGGTCTCAGGCTCTGTTCATTTTTCTTCATTATATTTTCTATCTAAGACTGGATAATCTCGTATCTTCAGTTGCTGATTCTTTCTGCTCAAATCTGCTATTGAACCCCTTACTGAATTTTTCATTTCAATTATTATACTTGTCAACTTCAAAATTTCAATTTGGTTCCATTTATAATTTCTGTATCTTTATTGATATTCTGTACTTGGTGAAATATCATTCTCATACTCTAGTTTTTTAGACATGGTATTCATTCATTGTTGAAAATATTTAGAATAGCTGGCTTTAAAGTATCTCTCTAGAAATTCATATGTTTGTGCTTCTTCAAGCACAGTTTTTATTAATGGCATTTTTTTCCTGTATATGGGTCATACTTTTTTGTTACTTTGCACTCCTCATTTTTTTTGCTGTTTTTGAAAACTGGACATTTTACATATTATATTGTGACAGCTTTGGAAACTGGATACACTTCTTTGTCATGTTGTTTTGTTGCTGCTCTCAATGTAGTTTTGGGTTTTTGGGTTTTTTTTTTTTTTTTTGGTATATTTAATGACTTTTGTAAACTAATTCTGTAAAGTCTGTATTTTTTGTTGTGTTTGGCTTTTGGCATCTCGGTTCCATTAGCTTAGTAGTCAGCTAATGATTGGAGAGCATTTCCTTAAATATATGGAACCAAAAAACCCTTCCAGTGTTTGCTGAGTGGCTCTGTGTATATTTGGGTGCCCCTTCAGCACTCAGTCAGGCAGTTTACAACTTTGCCTTGGTCTTCACTTCCTGCTTCCACATGGGCTCAAGATTAGACACTTGAGCACTGAGGATCTGTTCAGGTCATTCCTGAGCACGTACACAGCTCTGGGCATGAGTGTGGACTTCTGGCTTCCCAGGAATATGTTGGAGCTTTTCAAAGCCCTTATGAACATCTCATTGACCATTCAGTTCTCCCATGTCTTTTAGCCAGTGGTTTGTTTACCCCAGTTGTTATCTATCACCACTGGCAGCTGTGTCTAAAACATTGTCCTGTAAACGTTTTTGACAAATGACCCGTGGAAGCAGATTTAGCACCGGGTCAGTTCTGAGTCAGGTGAAATAGGGGCAAAACTTTTGAGCTGGTCTTCCAGGGAATGACTGGGCAGATTTTAAAAAGTAATTAGTACAATAATTTGCAAATGAGGTCTATAGTGTCCACTTCAGTACTGGGAATGCAAGCTGTTGTTTTCAGGGACTATGGCTAAACTAGAGAAGGAGGATCAAACTGGCATAAGTTAAAATACCACACAGCTCACTGCGCTTACTGGCAGGGTAGCTGCTTTTCTTGAATAAGCACTCTCTGCTTTGCTGCAAGTCTTTAGTTAATATCTGTACTTCAAAAAAATTGATTCTGATCCTTTTTGTCCAGTTTTTTCATTGCTTTTATGGAGGGGTGGAGTTTTGAGTTTATTTTTCTATTTTGGGGCATTCCAGCCCATGTACTCTAATGTGGGTTTTTTTAATATGTGGCGTATATTTGGGGTATGCTTTTTTTTTTTTTTTTTTTGTGGTACTCGGGCCTCTCACTGTTGTTGCCTCTCCCGTTGCGGAGCACAGGCTCCAGACACTCAGGCTCAGCGGCCATGGCTCACGGGCCCAGCCGCTCCACGGCATGTGGGATCTTCCCGGACCGGGGCACGAACCCGTGTCCCCTGAATCAGCAGGTGGACTCTCAACCACGGCGCCTCCAGGGAAGCCCCTGAGGTATGCTTTTTAATCCAGTGTGGCTAATACTGCTTTTTAAATGGAAGGTTAACCCATTACATTTAATGTGATTGTTAATACTATAGTATTTAAATTTATTGTATTTTAGTTGTTTACTTATAGTCTTATTTGTTCTTTGTTCCCTTTCTCTTCTTTTTAGCAGTGCTCTCAGAACTTCTGTATCTTTACTAATTTTCTGTCCAATTGTTCTATCAATAATCCTCTTCTCCTCTTTGGATTCTAATTATATTATGTTAGACTGTTTGATATTGTCCCATAGATTTTTAAAATAATTTTTCCAATATGTTTTCACTTTGTGTTTCAGTTTAGATAATTTCCACTGACATATTTTCCAGCCTACTTTAAAGATGGTTGAAGAAATTCTTTACTGCTTCTATCAAGATTTTACATCTAAAATGTCAATTTGACCCTTTCTATAAATTTCCCTTTTTGCTTAAATATTCATCTCTTATATATATATATATGTTATCTACCTTTTCTAGTAAGTCTTTTAACATAGTAATCATGGTAAATTAATCTCCCAGACAGGTTTTCCTTGACCATGTGACTTTACTGAATCATCTAGTTGGTTATTTCAGAGTCTTTATTTATTTTATTTATCTAATTTTTTTATTATACTAACTAGACAATTTCCTTCAGGATAATGGCTCTATTTTACTCAAAACACTGTTTACACTATACCTTTCACCTTTCTGGCACAAAATATAATTCATTAATGAAAAAACACATATATATATTTTTAAATAATGACTAAATCCATTAACAATGACTTTTCTATACTCCCTCAGAATGTGTTCAGTTGCTTTCAAAGGTGTGACAACCTTCTCTGATCAGACCTTTGTGAAACTCCATAGTATAAGGAAGTTTCACATAATAAGGACCTCACAAAACACAGCTCATTCTTTTGAAATGGTTTGGTGGATTGAAGGGGGCAGTGTTAAGACTGAGATATCTATATTTACCTCAAGATTTCTCTTTAAGCAGAGCATGGTTTGGTATTTCAACCTTCTCTCTGATATTCTGTCACAATTCCAGGAAGATCCTAAAGATTCCTGCCATTATGTAGCTTAGAAGTAGATAACAAAAATTTAGAAGTTTTGAGAAGTTTTTCTCTTCTGTTTGGAAGAAATTTTCTGCCTATTTAGTGGGAGACAGAATTGCACATAGACAAAGGCATCTGATGACTGCTCAATTAATGCCCTCACAAACTATATGACATTGAGCAGATTATTTAATCTCACTAATATATCACTTATAAAATTAAAGAACAACTAATAATACATACCTCACTGAATTCAATAAGAGATGATCTACGTTATGCACAGTACATGAAACATTCTTAAAATGGTTGCAGTTGTTGCTGTGGCTAACATTAGTGTAAATATTATCCTTCTTAGAATTTTGGTTTACTTGCTAAAAATCCTCCCCAAGGGTTAATTACAGGACCTCTTGAAATCTGCATCAAAATAGTATCTTTTTTTTTTTTTTTTTTTTTTTGCAAAGGAAATTTGGCCATGAATTAGTTCTGTTAATTGGTCTTTTCCTGTAGACTTTATTGGTCTGTGATCTTTCCATAACTATTCTTGTACTTTTTATTCAATCCTTGTTTATGTTTATACAGCAGTTTTTTATATATATATGAAGCTCTATTAAATATGTCTTGAATAACTAGAAATTGGATTTTCCGGTAAGGTACTTGTTTCCAAATGTAATGTGGAAAGAGAAAAATAGATATTTTTTTTCCTCCTATGCATTAGAGCTCTCAAATTTTAATATGCATAACAGCCACGGAGGAGTTTTCAAAAAGGAGATTCCTGGGCTCCATCTGAAACCAGCCTAGCCTGAACCTCTTGAATGGATCCTGATCCACAGATCAAGTGGCTCCAAATCTGCTCTTTTATGAATACTGCACTAAGATTGTTATCTTGTTAATTTTCATTCAAACACAAGGAGGAGAATGAAGCACATTCTAACTTAAGAGAAAGCACAGACGAGGCATTTCATTAATCTCTTTTCATAAGCTTAACAACAGCATGAGTAGCAAGCCATGTAATGGTTGAATCTGGAAGAAAAACATATGTACCTAATGACTCAATGGTAATTGAAATACGTGCTTAAAATTTTTTAGTTAAAGATGCAGCTTTAAATTTACTTATGAGAAAGTCTAAAGAATGATCTATAATGATCCTCAAAGGTTAGAAAAATCTATTCTTAGTGGAAGTAGCAGGTAATTTGCGTCTGAAAACATGTTTTCAAGTACCCTGTGTCTTTTTTGAGTATTTTAGATGCATTAATTCAGAAATTTAAAAAGTAATTTTAACCACACACTGAAATGGACTAAAAGAAGAGACATTTATACTTAACTTGTGATCTGCATATGTATTGATCTTGATGCAAATTATAAACATGTATAAGTCAGTCTTATAATTGAGTATTGTTCCTTTTTATAGTGAATCTCAACTATAATTTTTAGGACAAATAAATGATTTAAAAGCATATAATACAATTCAATTAATAATAAAGAAAAATATAACTGTTCATACTACCACAGTAGTTTTCTAGTAACAAATAATAGGCTTTTATTTCTTTACATTTCTAGTAATTACAGTTTTGATAACACATTTCATCATATTTAAAATTTTTTCAAAGCCCCATATTGTTAAAACTATTACTTCTTCATTCACTGCTCAAATTGGAAAATTATCTCTCTCTTTCACACACACACACGCACACACACACACACACACACACACACACACACACACACATTTCAAAACAACCAGCCCTGGTAACAAAAAGCACTGTTTTTGTACTCCTTTGAAAAGATGAATTTACTATTTATGTTTCAGTAAACTAATCTTGCTGCTCCCAAGCTAAAAACATTCCATTAGTCAAATAAAATTGCAGTAAACAATACATAGCTAGATCAAGAAACAGACTGTTTATATAACTAATCATGTCTTATAGTTTGAAAAATTGAAGGCTGAAGAACTTTTGATGAAAGTCCTAAAGTCACACTCATCTAATTGGTGGAAGAAAGGCTCAAATCCATGGCTCCTTCTTAGTTCAGTGTTTGTTTTGAATCTTTTTCCTCTATCAAGGAATCTGGCAGCTAAAGAAGTGATTGATGGGGCCCTGGAAACATATTTGTCCTTCTGTTTTATCTCTTTTTTCCTTTAATTAATGGACTTTGTTTCTTAAAGCAGTTTAAGTTTACAGAAAAATGGAACTGCAAGTTCAGAGGGCTCCCATGTACTCCCTCTCCCCAAGCCTACAGTTTCTTCCATTATTAAGATCTTTCATTGGTGTGGTACATTTGTTACAACTGATGAACCAATATTGATACATTATTATTAACTAAAGTCCATAGTTTACATAAGGGTTCACTGTTTTTATATAGTTCTATGATTTTTAACAAATGCATGTCATGTATTCACCATAACAGTATCATACATAATTTCACTTCCCTAAAAATCCCCTCTGCTCCACCTTTTCATCCTTCCCCCACCTCTAAACCCTGGTAACCACTGATCTTTTCTCTGTCTTCATAGTTTTGCCAGAATTTCAGTTTATGACCATAGATTAGTTTATATAAATAAAATCACACATTAAGGTCCCTTTTCTTACTGGCTTTTTCACTCATTATGTTTGCGGGACTCCTTTATTGTCTATAGTTTGTTCATTTCATTGTTGTAATGCAATCCATTGTTTGATACTATTTATACCACTGCTTATAAATTTTGCTATTGATGGAAATGAATCTGCACAATTTGGCTATTATGAGTTACACTGCTATTAGTATTTAAGCTCATGATTTTGTACACATTTCTGTTGGGCATACTCCTAGGAATATTATTACTATATGATCTGGTGTATCTATGTTCGGGTTTTGCAGTTAATGCCAAAGAGGTTTCCAAAGTGTTTGTACTAATGTGTGATCCTGCTGGCAGGTAAGAGAGATTCAATTGCTGTTCATCTTCAGCAACAGTCAGTATTAATCAGGTTTGTAAATTTTCAGATGTGCAGGTAGGTGTGTAGTGCTATCTCATAGTTTTAATTTGATTTTCTCAAGAATCTAGTAAGATTTTGGACTTGTTCATCCATTTATGGGATACATGAATATCCTCTTGGGTGAAATGCCTGTTCAAGGGCTTTTGTCCGTTTTTAAGTTTGACTCCTATATTTTTATTATTTATGGAATAATTCTATATATTCCGAGATTAGATTTTTGTTTTGTTTTTTTGTTTTTTGCATTAGGTGGGGCTCTCACTGTTGTGGCCTCTCCCATTGTGGAGCACAGGCTCCGGACGCGCAGGCTCAGCGGCCATGGCTCATGGGCCCAGCCGCTCTGCAGCATGTGGGATCTTCCCGGACCGGGGCACGAACCCGTGTCCCCTGCATTGGCAGGCGGACTCTCAACCACTGCGCCACCAGGGAAGCCCCCCGAGATTAGATTTTTGATGATTAAATAGGCAGACAATGTATCCTAACTCCGTGTTCTGCACTTCACATGTTAATGTGAGCTACTGATTAATATGATTTCCTAATTTAAATATTGTATAATTTCTTCATGGTTAGAACTTTTTACCCTGTTCAAGAAACCATACTTTATTCCAAGGTCATGAAAATTTTCCATTAAATTATCCTCTAGGAGCTTTATGGTTTTCTCTTGTAGAGTTAAATCCTCTACCTCCTTCCTCCACATGGATTGATTTTAATGTAAGAGCACAGCTCTTCCCAGTTGGAAATGTACTGGAAAAAGCTACACAGCAGGATTATATGCACTGGGAATTTATTAGATGAGCCATTAATACTGTTGGTCAATCTATCTGTTTCTTTTAAAATTTGTTTGTGTTCTTTACAAGGCAGTTTTTAAACTATTTTCACCTTCTTAAAGTATACTACTAACATGCCCCTTGTAGTTTATAAATAACTTAATATCTACTAATCTAGTAATTGGAAATCAACAGATAATAGTCTCATAGTCTTAAATACACTAAGACCTTCTTTTTGTTCATTTGTTTATTTTATTTTATTTTTTTGCATTAACTTAGCTTTTCCTCTTAATCTTATGACTCAACTCTTCCCCTCTCCCACTCTGGGGGACATTGTTCTATCTTTACTATCTTTATATCTTATACCTTTAAAATTAGGTATTGCCTTTTTCTTTCCTTCACTACCAAACTTCAGCCAAAAGCATTCTCCTCTTGTCTCTAGCTGTTTTTGTTAAAATCCAAATATAACTCATTGAAACCAGTTACTTATTTCTTATGCTATCCCATCTGAAGGCTTGAACATTTGATATTGAAAAAAAATATTTTTGAGTTCCACATTCACATTTTGAAATATTTACCTGATATCCCTCTATGAATGGTCAAAAGTCACACTGAAGTGGTAAAATATAAAACTGAACTTATTTTCTCTCATCCAGAAATTATTCATCATTTTACTGTCCCTATATTTCCAACTGGTGTAGTCACTCAAATATTGAAACTAAAAAGCTTAAGGTTGACATTGCTACTCCTTATCTATCATTCTCCATAACATTTTCTGTGATTCTGCACCTGAACTACTGTTGAGAGCAACTGTCTATTTTCTATTCCCAAAGCAACTAATCTCTTCAGATTATACATATCTCTCAGTTTTTAAAGTAATTATTATTAATATTAAATCTCAAATTTTATTTTATATGCTTCAAAGTGTAAGTCTGTTGTGTACTTGGTTTCAATTATTTGGCCATAAAACACTGGATGATTTTTATTTTATTGACAGACACCTAACATATTCTTCTTTACTACTTCCTTTCCTCTAAGAAAACCAAAAAAAGAATCATAGTAATATCTCTATGAAATCACTTGAAAGAAGCAATCATATATCATTTTGTAATTAAATTATCTAACATAATTTTAGAAATGAGCCATAAAAATGGGATATTCCTGGAAACAGATTTTAATCACAAGAAAGATAATAAAATGCAAGCTAAGAATTACATGTCACCATAAATGTTGCATGTTTATGATTCTCCAAGAGAAATGGAATAGAAAGCTCATATGAATATAAAAATCACCCTGCCATTTAAAGACATTAAAATACTAAAAAAATGGGTAGCATATTTAGTTACACATTTCTCTTAGAAAAAGAAAAGCTCTAAAGAACCATTGTTTATTGCTTCTAAGTACACCGATAAGTTTAAGCAACATAGTTTATATTTATATAGTCAAATTTCAGTAACTGGTACCTTCTATACCTTGACTACATCAAATATGTAAAAGGTCCTCCTACAGAATCCAAACAATGTTCAATTAAAGTACATATGGAGAAAAAACTCTTGATTTTAATATATTGTACTAATATGCCTGATTGAATTGTCATAGAAATCATTGCATTGCTTTCTATAATAAATGATTAGAAAATTTTGTTCAAGAAGTATAAACTTGCTTTAGTACATTGTATTGCAACTGTAAGCAGATAGAATTTCTTACGAGATATGCAAGGTATATATGGCTTTTGAAGTTAAACTTGTTCTTTTAGCTACCTGTAATTAATCATATCCTGTGCTAGTGGAGTCACAGAAATTTTTGCTAATTAAATAATAATATTGCCTTTTGAAATTTAGTGCATAGTTACTTTACTCAAATATTCTTGATAAGGAAATTTCAAAGTAAGAAGAGTCAGAAAGCAGGAGTAATGAGTATAAAAGCTGAAATGTTTTAGACAGGGGTATTTCTTTCTCATTCTCTTTGAATTACATTACTTAGAATATAGTATTGTGATTATGAGCAGAAAAGCTGGAATAAGGCATCAGTTCAAGTCCTTGCTCATTTACTTATTGTCTGATATATTATTAAATTCTCTAAAGCTCAGCTTTTTTTCCAGCTGTAAAATGAGGAAAAATGGTAGAGCCAACCTCATGGTGGTGTTGTGAATATTGAAATAAATAATAAATATAAATTACCTATCATTATAAAAGGGCTCAATAAACGTTAGTCGTCATACTATTATTAGATGTTATCATTATATATACTATGGAATCTCCATCTCAGATAATTTGAGGATTGAATATCTCAAAGAGCTAGAGGCATACCTTAATCAGAGTATTATGAATATTTAAAGTACCACAATCTTATTTTAGATGTTCAATTAAGTCTTTCTTAGAGGAGGTATCAAGAAAGACCTAAATTCACTTCCATTGCCCTTCCTTCCCACCTTTGAGTTATATTCTTTTCCCAAATACAGATGCAGGGACACACATTCATCTGCATGACATGTATTCATTTCATCATCCTAAGAGGATGGAAGGAAAACATGTGCAGCCTTAGTGTCTAAGGGCCAGACAAAGGCCTAGATAGTGACACTGAAGTCCCCAGGATAAGACCTAGATATTGGTAGGTCCAGCCAGCAGAGAGTTTGATCATAAGAGATATTTGAAGGTAGGGAAGTTGTATTAGAGTAATCCAGTGAAGCAGAACCAATAGGATATAAGGATATATTAACAAACATGTACACATAAGTATACTTATTATGCTTATACTTGATATGCTTATTATAAAGAATTAACTCACATAATTGATTATGGATGCTTAGAAATCCCAAGATCTGCTGTTGAAAACTGGAGAATGGCATAAGTACAGTTTGAGCCTGAACACAGGAGAAGACAAGTGTCCCAGCTAAAAGATAATTAGGCAGAGAAAAGAAATTCTCCCTTATTCTACCTTTTGTTCTACTCAAGCTCTCAAGTGACTGCATGAGGTCCACCCTAATTGGACAGGGCTATTTACTTTACTCAGCTTGCTGATTTAAATGTTAATCTCATTCAGAAACACCCTCACAGACACAGCCAGAATAATGTTTAATCAAATGTCTGGGCAACTCACTGCCCAGTCGAAGTGATATAAACTTAACTATCACAGTGTTATTTCCTCTACTGTAAGAAGTCGCTGAAGACTTGGCCATGTTCTACTTGCACAGGAAGATCTGGAAATAGAAACATGGTGAGTAAGGCTCCTTCTTTTATATTCCTCTTCAAGGAGTAGAATGACCTGGTTTACTGTTCTACCATGGTTATGAGGTTGAAAACATGACCACCACCTAGCTGTGTGTGAAGTTGAAGGCAATCCATTGACAAGACATGAACCTAGTGGCCATATATATATATATATATATAAATTGACTACCCATCTCAGAGGACCTTGTATTAGAGACAGTGCAACCCGCAGAAACAAATAATATACACAGCAAAATGGAGCTGCTTAGAAATAGTGGATCATGACATGAACAAAAATAGCAATGCAGTTACTCAATTGCAACATTAAATGACTTGATGAAATAATAACTTGCCTATACAGAAAAGCTTATGAAAAAGGAGAAAAAAAAGTTCAGGGAACAGAATTCACATTTACTTCATTGGAAGCTAGAAATCAGTGGGAATAGCTTCTAAAGAGTACTAAGTGAAAAGGCCTATAGTCCAAGGTCTGTATGCCCACCAGAATAGCAGTTAACTATCAGAGCTAACTCATGAGTTAAGTCAACATATTTGAAGTTAAGCAAGGATTTAAAGAGCATAGCATCTGTAATCTATGTCAAAAAACACATGAAAAATTATTCAACTACTCCACCAAAGAAAAAGAACACTCAAAATTAGGAAAAATGAAGAATCAGTGGTGAGAAGTACACTAAATGAATATTAACTTAAGTGTTAAATTTCTAAAGTCTTGAAACCAAAAGGACATTCTTTGGGTAATTATAATTACAAATAAAAACATTAAATGACTTCAACAAAACCCAGAAAATAGGGGTTGGGTTGGAGATGGGGAATGAAAGTAAATAAAGCTCTCTTTTTTTTTTTAACATCTTTATTGGAGTATAATTGCTTTACAATGTTGTTTTAGTTTCTGCTGTATAACAAAGTTATATGTATACATATATCCCCATATCCCCTCTCTCTTGTGCTTCCCTCCCACCCTCCCTATCCCACCCCTCTAGGTGGTCCCAAAGCACAGAGCTGATCTCCCTTTGCTATGCGGCTGCTTCCCACTAGCTATCTATTTTATGTTTGGTAGTGTATATATGTCCATTCCACACTCTCACTTCATCCCAGCTTACCCTTCCCCCTCCCCATGTCCTCAAGTCCATTCTCTACATCTGAGTCTTTATTCCTGTCCAAGTTCTCATAGTGGTATGAGGGAAGAGCAATGGAATGAAAATATAAGGAAGAGTAAGACAAAACATGCATTTTAAATTTTGGATTGAAGTTTATATAAGGAGGAATTAGGGGAATTGGGTTAGGAAAATATTTATTGGGTTATCTTATTTACTTTACTTTTTATTTTCTTTTTATATAAGAAAAAGAAATCTCGGGCTTCCCTGGTGGCCCTGTGGTTGAGAGTCCGCCTGCCGAGTCAGGGGACATGGGTTCGTGCCCCGGTCCGGGAAGATCCCACATGCTGCGGAGCGTCTGGAAACGTGAGCCATGGCCGCTGAGCCTGTGCGTCCGGAGCCTGTGCTCTGCAACGGGAGAGGCCACAGCAGTGAGAGGCCCGTGTACCGTAAAAAAAAATAATAAAAAATAAAAGAAATCTTTGAAGAAGAGAGCAGGTAGGGAAAAATAGTAACTATTAATAAAATAAAAACTCAACACATTTTCTTAATGATCAAAGGGAAATAACAAAGTGTTTTTTTCTTAAACCAGAAAACACATGAGCTAAATAATAAAAGAAAAGGAGCAATGTGAAATAACTCCTAGCTTATGACAAGAATCAGGTATATTAATTAATTACAAATGATTGAAAATGGAATAAATTGTCTTTTTAAAAGACAGAGGTTTAATATACAAGTTTAAAAATAAAAGTGTTACATTTTTTCAATAAATACACTTAAAATATCTAAAAAAATGATAGAATAGAGATAGTAAAAGAGATATTAGGTTCATGCAAGTTAAAAAGAAAAAGCAATGGCAGTATTAATATGTCAAAGTGGAATTTAAAGTAAAACTTACTAATCAAAATAAAATAAAACATTTTATATAAAAAAGGCACACTTTGTGGAGAAATATGATCATCATAAATGCATAAAATAATAAGAAATCAGTGAAATACTTAATGTAATTATTAAAAATCCAAGAAGAACCTGACAAAATCAATTCGATTATGAGATTTTTATAAACCACTCTCAAAATTAAGCAATGCTAACATTAAAAAAAGAAGTTAATTAATCTTAATCATGATTTAATGAATATCTATAAAAAGAACATCTTTCAAAAATCTCTCTATGTCCTTGAAACTTTTGTATTTACCACACAAAAATCTTCATAAATTCAGAAAGGTAAAAGTTTTATAGGTAATAACCTTTGATTATAATCCAATAAAGTTAAAAATAAATTTTAAAAGGTCACAAAACTATCTTAACCACTTGGAAATTAAGACTGAGGTAAGAGTGAATTAAAGATAAGACCTGAAATTAATTAAATGGAAAAAATTTTTGAATAAAGATAAAAAATAAAATCTAGTTCTGGGGAAAAAGTAAATTCAAAAAGTCTGTCATAAGAGTAATGAAAAATATGTGTGTGCATGTATGGTGGGGGGGATAGGAAATATACAAGATAATAAATGAGATAGGAGATATTATCAGAAACAGAGGGAATATTGCACATATTTACGTATCTCAAACAGCACATGCATCTCTGCTGCAATGGATTTGAAAACCAATAAAAAATGGAAAGCTTTCTAACAAATTGTAAAGTTTACATCTTGATAATTAGAATAAATAAATCAAAACAACAGAGTAGGATAGATTGACATATGTTTTCTACTTTTCATATAACCTATTATTACCAGTTCATTTATAGTGTTTTTATGCCATGGGATAAAATAGCAAAAATTCCCATTTATTTTGCAAAACCCACAACTTTTAAAATCACAGTCTGGGGGGGGAGAGACAAGATGGCGGAAGAGTAAGACGTGGAGATTACCTTCTTCCCCACAGATACACCAGAAATACAGCTACACATGGAACAACTCCTGCAGAACACCTACTGAACGCTGGCAGAAGACCTCAGACCTCCCAAAAGGCAAGAAACTCCACACTTACCTGGGTAGGGCAAACAAAAAAACCCTAAAAACAGAGACAGAGGATAGGGACGGGACCTGCACCAGTGGGAGGGAGCTGTGAAGCAGGAAAGGTTTCCACACACTAGAAGCCCCTTCGCGGGCAGAGACTGCGGGTGGCGGAGGGGAAAAGCTTCGGAGTCGCGGAGGAGAACGCCGCAACTGGGGCGCGGAGGGCAAAGCGGGGAGATCCCCGCACGGAGGATCGGCGCCGACCGGCACTCACCAGCCCGAGAGGCTTGTCTGCTCCCCCGCC
>RJWK010032032.1:0-23875 GCA_004363435.1 Platanista minor
TGAGTTTTGGCTTGAGGAGATGAAAAATTTCTAGAGATGGATAGTGGTGATGGCTGCACAACAGTGTGAATGTACTTAATGACACTGAACTGTACAATGGTTAAAATAGTAAACTTTATGTTGTGAGTATTTTCTCACAATAAAAAGAAAAATATGAGCTAACAGACTTTTTGAGGGACTCTTTGTGGAAGTAGTACGGTATGAGAGAGTGCAGAGTATCTTATTTTATAGTCAAGATATTTGCGTGACCACTGACTTGGGTGATCTTGGGGAGATCAATGGCATTGTGAATCCCAGGTTTATCTTCTGGAAGATGATGGAGCTAGACAAAAGAAATGTTTCTGCAAGTTCACATACAATCTACACTATCTTAACTTGCAAAGTTTATTAAAAGTGCACTGTCAGAAGTGGACTCTCTAGGGATGGGCCAGGGAATCTGCATATTGAAAGAGCCCCCAGGTGTTTCTTGTGCCCATTCAAATTTGAAAATCACTGGGCCAGATGTTTGCTTAAGGCCATTTCAGCTCTTGAAATTTGACAGATTTTGATTCTGTAAGGCAGATTCTCAGTGCTTATGCAAGAAAAAGAAATGAAGAAAATATTAGAGTTTCTGCTTGTGTTGGAGAATTTTTCATTTGCCTAGCCAATCAGGAATGGTATTGTTTATTCCTCCCACTGTTTTGAAGAGGCATGGGTTTAAAAAATAAGCCAGATGGTACTGAGGAAGATTTACATTACCATTTTCTTTCTTTTTCCCTTTGCATATTATATAAAACTGCCCATGCCTCCCTCTGAGCCATGATCATTAATTTAATGTTATGATTTAATGGCTCATGACATTAAGTTATAACTTAGCCTAACATGACCAAATTACAGTATCAGAAGCAAAGTTTCTTTTGTCAGGTTGATTTGTATACCTTAAACCAGTTGTATTATTGGCTGAATTTTTCATAATTATGTCTCAGCCTTGATCTAGGGAATTTTCTCTCTTCCATAGAAATGCATTTTGTTAAACAAGATCTAGGTTATAATCAATGTCTCAAAAGTAAAGTTAAGAAAGGGAAAAAAGTTTTTATTTTGCATTGCTTTGCTTTGGGTGTGTGTTTACAGTACTGAAATAGATTCTGTCTGGTACTGAATGTAAGATTAAAAGTGAAGGAGAATATAGTCAGTTAGTTATCATGTATCCACTTGAGTGGATTATCTGAATATCCTTAGAAAGGCATAACCCCTTCAGCAATATTTTACCAACCAATCAGTGAGGTCCTAATCACATTTATCTTGAATAAACAGTTTTGCACCTATAACTTTGTCTTTATTTTCCTTTTGTGTATGCACTCAAAAAATAAACAGTGTCATCCTTGGTTAATTCAAGGAAAGAAGATTTTATTCTGAACAGGTTTTTGTTGTTTTATTTATTTGAACTTTGTTCCTTGACTCTCTGTATGTCTTTGAATATAAAATATCTTGTGTTATGAATGTGATTAAAATAGAAAATAATTAGCTGATTTAACAGAGGGAAAGAGAGAGAGAGGGAAGAAGCAAGAGAAAAATACAGACCACAACATGCTTTTCTATTCTGTGAAGTCTGTCAGGGCAACAGAGAAAGAGGCTTACTCGGGCCTACTTAACACAAAGGAGAAAGAAATACGGTGGAAGGTTCTCCTGCTGCTTTACCAAGAAGTCTGAGACAAATTGTGTCAGAATTTAGACTCAGTAAAACTTAGACAGTTTACCTGCCACGTGAGAATCTCAGCCTGAGTTTAGGTGGGAGAGGCATAGGAATTGAAATCCAATAATATATGCAACAATGATCACACCAGAATTGCATATAGAAAGCAAAGTAGTCCTCTAATAGAGAAGCCAAATTGAAATTCATTCTCTGAGCAAGTTTTCAAACACGTTCTTCTTTTACTTTTCTGTTTACGAAAATGGAACACCACCAGAAAAACAAGAATTCGGAAGATAAGATGAAAAAACCAGTTGGAATTCCAAGGGAGAGACATAATACACACACACACACACACACACACACACACACACACACGCACACATGATGAGAGAGTAATTTGCCTACATGGTGTAACTGATTGAGAAGTCCCTTTGCTGCAGGGCTTCTCACAGAAAGTGACTAATTCTCGTGATGTGAGATATTTTCTTTTATATGGTATTGGAAAAAGAAAATTTATCTAAACGCAAGGGCAGTGTGGTATTGTTATTCCTATATAATAGATTCTCTTCTAAAAAGTAACTCTAGACTTAAGGACTACAGGACTTGTCACTCAAACAGCATGTTCCACTCTCTGTTGTAGAAATTGCATCAATCTGTCTAACTCACAGGACACTCCTAAAAGATTGCTCCAAATAAAATATATGTTTGAATTCTTTATAGAAGAAACTGAAAAAAAGAGAGTAGCATTATTTATTTATTAAATCTAGTAGACATTAATAATAGTACAGAGCAGTCATCAAGCACAGACAAACATGTGGCAAAAATTACACCCGGAAGAAGTAAGAGATATAAGTAAGTACACATAATTTCAGGTTCTGCAGTATGGTGTCCGCTTTAAAGAAACTGCTACATAGTTGTAGCAGATTCAATGATTAACTCTAGTTCTTCCTCCCTTTCTGCAACCACAGCCTTGACATCACCTCCTTATGAATGGAGCGTATCTCCCAACCCCTGGCCTTAAGGGCTTGGCCCTATGATTTGCTTTAGCAAACAAGTGAGCAGAAGTGACGGTGTGCTGGTTTGAAGCTTAGGCCTTAAGAGGACTAAGGCATTTTCCTGTTTCTGCTTCTACCCCGCGTGCAAGCAGAACGTGTTCCATCTAGGCTGGTGGTTTCAGAAAGAGGATGACAGATGTGTACAGTAGGGCTGTGCTAGCCATGCACATCCGGGAGAATAAATGATTGTTGTCTGAAGCCATAATGCATTATTCTACATTACTTTAGACAGCAAATAAGCTTTTGTGTTTCCTGACTACCTACTGAAAATTAATATCAGCCATTTTGTGGTAAAAATATAAAGCCTATAATTTAATTTTAATGGTTCGCTGATAAACATACGTTTTTTTAAGTAACCAGATTTTCCCTTGTCTGGTGATGTCATTATATTAAACTTATAGATCATAAGTACATTGCTTATGTCTGTTAACTTATTTGTAAGTAACATTTGTCATGGTTGGAAACACCGCCAGTCTTGAGGGGGTACACACATTTCTGTATTACGGATTTTTAAAATCTCCTTACATCAAAGTATTGCATAATAATGTTTCATTTTAATACATCACACATTCCCAGGAGGAAGTAAGTGATATTTGGTTTTGTGAGAGAGATAAAAATAATGAACATTACCATCTGGTTTAACCCTTGTGGTGATATGGAATCGTGGCTGTGTTAATTACCCTTGTGGTGTGTCTTCACAGAGATAATTATATGTGAAATTTCTTTCCAATTTGTTATATAATATTAGAAATACTTCTAAAATTGACACGGATTTATTATGTTACCATCCTTATTATAATCATTAATCTATTTAATTGAATGTTTTAAAGCTATGGTATTCAAAACAGGACTATTGTGAAAAGAGATATTTGAAATAATACTTTTTGCATGTTTTGAATAATTGGATTATTCAGTATTTCTTCATGTTTAGTTCCTGAATCTAAGTCATGCTGTCTGTGTAAAAATAGATGTCAGCTGAAGACAACCAGTCAATGGATTTTTCTTGACAACAATCTTTTTATATATTCAGACTTCATTTATTATTAGACATATCTGCTTTTAAAATTGGTATTTCTTTACCTTTCTGTATTTAGGGAAATGACACAAGAGAATAACATTAATTTCCCTGTCATTTTGGCTGAATTACATTTGAAACTTCCAAGAGAGATTGTCTATTCAATTCAAAGACACATTTGAAAAGATTACTGTTAATATATCTCTAAAATGAATTAGTGGCATAAACTGTTGCTAGGTGATTTAGGGACACTTGTAAGTTTTAGTAATCCCAGGAGAAGACACAGTACATTCTGTAGTGTCTCAACCAGTGTGATTGCTCAAAATTCTGGGAGATTGGTCCTCTCCAAGGCTTCCTGATGTCATTGTTCCAAGGGGAATTTTATTCTGGTATTTACAACAGCTGCATCCATAACTATTTCTGTATTACTCCAGTCATAGTTATTACTATATTTTTCACCTACCTATATTGTGGTCTAAAGAATAAGTGCACTTCATATTCTAGAGAAAGCACTTGAGGAAATGAAGGGAAGATTGATGTAGATCTGTATAGCCCACATTATTATTTGTAAGTTCTCAGAATTAGCTGAGTAATGCCCTAAAGAAGGAAGGTCAGGTGATGCGTCTTGCTGCTCCCTGTTCCATGTGTCGTGAGTGTTATTCCTGTAGAAGAGGAGTCGAGAGTGGGAAGAAAATGAAACCTGTCAATACTGTGAATATATAAATAATATAAGTGGCAGTAGGACTGATTAATTCTGTATCATTTTTATAAAGTGACTGGAGCTGTGAAAATGCTCGGTCTGCACAGCTGATTTGGAAATGTATGCAATCTGTTGATCAGAATTCATTTGTGAATGCTCTCTTCCAGAGATTTCTATACCAGAGGTCTTAAAAATATTTTTGTCCCCATGAAAAAGAAAAACTACAGTCCTAGGAGATCGTGATTTAAAACGGAAGAAAGCATTTTCCCACCTTAAGAGCAACTTTCAAACAAACAGTTGCTACAAATAAGTCAAAATACCGTTTAGTTTCAAAGAAAAGTCTCAGAATACTTCCAATCACTATATACTTATTGTCTGGTAGGAAAATAAAAAGCTAAATTCTTGGATCATTCAGTAGAAAATTTAGCATAAATGCATGAAAGCTATAGATTTAGTTCAGTAATCCTATGAAAGGAATATATTTATCATTGGTCTTTTAATCTCAGATAGTGTATACATATTATTTTATTTTTATAGCTAAAGCAACTGTGTTATGATACTACATATAGTGTTATAACAGTAGAAGTCCTCTTAAACTCAGTAATAATCAATGTACATTGTATGTTATATTTCTTTCTGATTTTTAACCAAAACTATGACAGAAACTTAATTGGTAAGATCAACTTATCGACCTATAACATTTACAAAATTATTACTTTTATATCTGTTATTCATTTAAAATGTTTTATGTTCCTTAAACCAAAAGTAGGCTTAAGGAACAAACATTTTTGTTTTGTTTAATGCATAGGGTTTAAAACTTTGTTTCCTAAAATTTCTTCTTCATAGAACCAAATCTCCACCATCCTTTCTTTGCTACTCCGTTCAACTAGTAAAGTATCTAATCTGTTTTCAAGGATTTGTTTCTTAACTATGGTGGTTTTAACTAAGAATAATATATGAATATTTTCTAAATAATATTAGGGTGCCTAAATTACCTGTGCCTGGTATTACCATATTTCTTGCTTGCTTTAAAGTCTCATGATACATTCAATTCAGATCAATTTTAAAATGATTTATTTAAAGGAAGAAATACAGATATTTTAATGTACTAGGCTATTGGTACAGTCTAGTAAACAATTCTGTGTTTTTTGTTTTTTGTTTTTTGTTTTTTGTTTTTTTTTTGCGGTACGCGGGCCTCTCACTGCTGTGGCCTCTCCCGTTGCGGAGCACAGGCTCCGGACTCGCAGGCCCAGCAGCCATGGCTCACGGGCCCAACCGCTCCGCGGCATGTGGGATCCTCCCGGACCGGGGCAGTGACCCAATCCAAAAATGGGCAGAAGACCTAAATAGACACTTCTCCAAAGAAGATATACAGATGGCCAACAAGCACATGCAAGAATGCTCAACATCACTAATCATTAGAGAAATGCAAATCAAAACTACAATGAGGTATCACCTCACACCAGTCAGAATGGCCATTATCAAAAAATCTACAAACAGTAAATGCTGGAGAGGGTGTGGAGCAAAGGGAACCCTCTTGCACTGTTGGTGGGAATGTAAATTGATACAGCCACTATGGAGAACAGCATGGAGGTTCCTTAAAAAACTAAAAATAGAACTACCATATGACCCAGCAATCCCACTCCTGGGCATATGCCCTGAGAAAACCATAATTCAAAAAGAGTCAGGTACCACAGTGTTCATTGCAGCACTATTTACAATAGCCAGGACATGGAAGCAACCTAAGTGTCCATCAACAGATGAATGGATAAAGAAGATGTGGTACATATATACAATGGAATATTACTCAGCCATAAAAAGAAACGGAATTGAGTTATTTGTAGAGAGGTGGATGGACCTAGAGTCCGTCTGTATACAGAGTGAAGTAAGTCAGAAAGCAACTTACAAATACTGTATGCTAATGCGTATTTATGGAAGTTAAAAAAAATGGTGCTGAAGAACCTAGGAGCAGGAAGGGAATAAAGACACAGACCTAGAGAATGGACTTGAGGACACGGGGAGGGGGAAGGGTAAGCTGGGATGAAGTGAGAAATGGCAATGACACACATACACTACCAAATGTAAAATAGATAGCTAGTGGGAAGCAGCCGCGTAGCACAGGGAGGTCAGTTCGGTGCTTTGTGACCACCTAGAGGGGTGGGATAGGGAGGGTGGGAGGGAGAGACGCAAGAGGGAGGAGATATGGGGACATATGTATATGTATAGCTGATTCACTTTGTTATACAGCAGAAACTAACACACCATTGTAAAGCAATTATACTCCAATAAAGATGTTAGAAAAAAGAATAAAAATGCGTAGAATAAAAGGTATGTGATAAAAACTACCAAAAAACTGTGAATTAGGTGTCTTTTAGTATTTATTTTAGAAGTTTAGCAATAGTTTTTCTTAAGTTATCAGCACATTTCTTCGTGTTCTTTGAACTCAATCTGTGTATTTAGGTTCAGATGGTAATTTGAGCTTGCTAATAAAATTTCTCAGTAATGGGAATGATGGAGTATACAACAAATTTAGTGTTTCTTATGAAAACCATGGTTAACTGAAGGACATAGGCCTAGTAGAACATGGTCAGCAAAAGAATCAAAGTCGGGGGCTTCCCTGGTGGCGCACTGGTTGAGAGTCCGCCTGCCGATGCAGGGGACACGGGTTCGTGCCCCGGTCCGGGAAGATCCCACATGCTGCGGAATGGCTGGTCCCGTGAGCCATGGCCGTTGGGCCTGCGAGTCTGGAGCCTGTGCTCCGCAATGGGAGAGGCCACCACAGTGAGAGGCCCGTGTACCGCACACAAAAAAAAAAAAAAAAAAAAAAAAAGAATCAAAGTCTGGTCAGCCAACCCTCCCCTAGGCCTGCAAGCTGCTAGTCAGCTTAAAACTTTTCCAAACCTACGCAAAAGGGGCTACTGCCCTTGGCTGAGGGGGGCATCGTGACTACTTCCTTGGTTTTTGGCTGCCCAGATTTGTACTTTTACTCATTTCTGAACAAAATGTCTTGAATATAGTATGAACAACGTATTCATTCTGCTTTACCATTTTCACTAACCTTAGCGTCACTATATACCCCAAATAACTTAAGAAAGTATAAGAAGCTGTTTTAGTCTGCTTACAGAAATCCTTTCCCTAGAAGCAACCTTTTGTAAAGCCCCTAAAAGGCAACTTTTATTAATGACTGCATATTAGCCCCACCTACAGCCATCAGAGGCTAATGGGAACCAGATTTGATCATGCCCAGTGGGCCTCAGTTTTTCAACTCATTCTTTTTCCCTGTTTTTTTAATTGTATTGTTTACCGTTATTTAAAGCTATGACTGGTGAACTATTCAAATGTTTAAACTTTGGAGAGAAAAAAATCAACCATCACAACTTTCTTTTTAATCTTTAATCTTTAAAATTTGCATACCTGTTTGGAACTTAAAGGGAAAATATGCTGAGGAGCAGTTTGGTTGTAAGACTGTATAGAATATACATCTTCTATCCTACTGAAATGACTCCCTAGGCAAGGAGAATTCTTTCACTCCAGACTTGCTCATAAATATGATGGTTGCTGCTAGACTTTTGGTTTCTTTTGAACTTTAATTATATGTGTCTTTCTCTTGAAACTTGGAACTATAGTATCTATAAGCCATAGACTCACAGGGCTGAAAATGAAATCTTAGAAATTATTGAATCAACTTATCAGATGGGGAAAATTAAACCCCTGGAGATACCTATTTTAAAACATGTCAGTCTACATCTTTGCAATATTGGGAGCTGTCCAGTCTAGGACTGTGGTAGAGCCCTTCATTTATTTAGATCTACCTAAATATCTTCAGACAACACATGAGACTTTCATGTGTAGAGGCTTTGTACATATTTAGCATGATTTCCTTTAAGGAACTTAATATTTTTAGTACCTTTATTCAGGTAAAATTGTCATACAATAAACTGCACAATATTTAAAGTGCACAATTTGATAAGTTTAACATATGTATACACCCTGAAACTTTCACTACAATCAAAATGATATACATATCCGTTACCTCCCGCAAGAAACAAAAACAAAACATAAAACAGGTCCATCTAATCAGCCTCCAATGTAAAACAAAGAGTTGTGTTTTAAGAATTTTTATGTTAAGCAGTTATCTCATAGAGTCCTCACTTGGTCTCCTATACTTTTCCCATATTACTGCTAGGAAGCTGTCATTCAAATTCAGAGACTATATAAGAATCAGAGGAAACATTTGGAGAGGCAGATGAAATTGGAAGTCTACCTGCAAAACCTTTTGTCTTAAATTCTCAAATTAGCTGTGGTGGCTGGAGGTGAAATGTATCTTCTACCTATTAGCAATATTGATACATAAGAAAGAATCTGTAAACTGTAGGTGGGAAAGAGCGAGTTTCACTACTCTTTGGAAACATAACTAATAGAAATGCCAAAAGGTACCTTATCACTTCCTTGTTCCCTTGTAGACAAGAAGACTTATTCCCTTTCTATAGAAGAAAGTTTATTTGAGAATCCAATTTTGTTTTAGACTTGAGCCTAGCATTTTGGAAGTATTCCAAAGACCATAGAATTCACAGTCATTAGCATATATCACATCAGGCTTCTTTCAGATACTGCCATCTACAACAATCTGCTTGAAAACCTGGAAATATGACCTCGTAAAGCTAAATTTGACTATTGTTTTGCTTTTTTGTTTCTAATCCTTGCCTCTAGCCAATTGTTGCTCTCTAATCCTGGTACCTGGCGTGAATATGAACTTTCTTATGAGAATTTGATAACTTTCTAGTCATTTGATCTTTTCTTCTTTTACTTGATGGATGTCAATTCAGCAGAACTTCCCTGGTTGTATTGCTTATAAACCACATCTCAATTTATAGGATGTATCAGTCAATTTTGCTACCTAGTAAACAACCAAAACGTTTCAATGGCTAATAACAACAAAACAAACCATTTATTTACTCATGGGTGTGCCCTTCAGTGGGGTTAAGCTGATCTTGGTTAGGTTTAGCTTGACTGTGCCTGCCTACAAGCTGTAGGTCCAGGTTAGTTCTGCCCCCTGTATCTTATGCTGGGACTCAGGCTGAAGAGGTGGTAGCTTCCCAGGGCAGTGCCGGAAGTACAACCAATGTATTTCAGGTTTCTGCCCTTGTCTTGCGCAAAGCATGTCACGTAACTAAGCCCAAAGTCAAGGGATGAGAAAATACTCTCCACCTACATGAGGTCATGGCAGGAGTGTGGCTATATACTGCTCTTCGGGATGTGCAAGTACTGATGCCAATAATTTAATCTGTTCTATAGTCTATTGGAGACAATCTCAGCAAGTTAGACAAATGGAAGGCTGAGTAATACTTAGGGACATTGCAACCCCTAGAAAAGAAAGCAGGATCCCTCTGACTGTGCCTGAATTTCCTACCCTAGTCTTGCAAGTTATACTGTAGCCTAGAAACATCGAGCAGACGGGAATGAATGGCTCCTCCTTTGGGATTCAGCATATGAAATATGCAGCGTCTTATTATAGTGATAACCACAACAGCCATTTTCTTCAATTTACGAATACAAGTGTGGATGTGTTAATTTTCAATTAAGAGTTCTAAACTTATTATCTGCTTGGCAGCTCTTCCATGTAACGGTCATTCCATCTGACTATTAATGTTGCCTTCCGACCTAAATTTGAAAGGAACACCTAAAATTCAGGGGCCATGACAGTAATTTTTACAGCCTGTTTGTCTCTGGTTAAGAAAATAAAAATTATACAACTGTTCTTTTTGACCAGTGCAAGCCTGTAATGAAGAAGACTTCCTTTGATAAGTAGAAATGATAGAAGCTCCAAAAGTGCTTTTTAAAAACCGGGAAAATGAAGCCAGTGAATTGACCTCAAGCAAAACAAAAACAAACAAAGCACTAGTCAGCATTTCCCAGGAAGGGCGATAGCTAGAAATGATAGAGATTGTGGAAGCACATTGCATTGTGGTTCATGAATGTGAAGGTCAAAGAATGAAGTCTTCCTTTATGAAGTAGTATTAACTGCTTGGCCAGGCATTGTTGTTAAAAGAAGCCACCAAAAGTGAAACAATCAGTGATGAACTTAAAAAGCTAGTGTGTAAGCCTCATCTAAGGCAACACCAGTCATGCCAATAAAATAGTATAGTACTTTTCTTTATATATGGAACTGGAGTATATTAAAATAAGTTCATTTGTGCCCCCTGACAGCTACTTTGAAGATTTTTATCGGAAAAAGATCTCCTGAAGCATCATTCCACACTTCTTTGATGCTTTTTTCTTTTTATAAGGCATTGCCAGTCCCAATGGTAAGAAATTAACATTATTTTATCCATATGAGGTGGTTAAATGCTTCCCAAAATATGTTTGTAGTAAAGGTGTCACTTCTACAATATGACATTAAGAGAAATATTTGGGCAAATTTATTTAATACCACCCTTTTATTTTTTGCCCTAAAAGTATTTACTTGTTTTTAGAGCACACTCTGAGTGTCAGTATGATGGTTGTGATAAAACCATATTACAGGGAATTGCCTGCAAGCTCTCCTAAGCTTGAAGAGACACAGGAAAAGATTTGTAACTGTAGCTCAGCCCCAACCAGAGTGAGTGATTGCAGGGCTAATTTTATTCTGATAACTCAGAAAAGGTTGTGCTCCCTCCCCTTTACAGAGCTGGACTCTTCTTAATCAGTTCCAGACCAGGGAAACCTACAGGTGGCCAGTGATCTTGCACAGGTGGATAATGGAATATTGAGGCCATGTCTGTGGTCAGCCATATAAACACTGGCGAAGTTTGATAAACCCAGTGTAATTACCTATGTATCAATGTAATATATTGTTAACACATTAGAAATGTATTTACAATGTAATTATACAACTGATACAGCACAGCCTCATCAATCCTGCTGTCACTTTAGACTATGTCAACTGGTTTTGTGGAGGGAAAGCTGTATAGACACAGTCTGAAATTTCCATAGTTCATGCTGAATAATAGCAACCAACTTCTGTATAACAGAGTTTACTGACCACTTTCTCATCCATTAGCACAAGTACTAAAAGAACTCCGTGAAGTGTTGAATCCTTGTCCTGTTCTTCGGTTGGTCTTATTTGCTGCCCCTTTGTGTTGGTGTCTCAGTCAGGGTCCCAACAGGAAACAGATGGCACCTTCAAATTAGGGTAATTTGAGTGTTGATTTACAAGCACTGAATAGCCAGGAGTGCGCTGGGTATAGGGAAATCACAGAAGATAGCGAAAGATCCCTGGGCTAGCTGTCACCTCTCATAGACCTAAAGGGATTAGAGAGGGAAGAGAGTTTTCTGAGAACCCAGAAAAAGAGACATCACGTAGATCTTACTGCCTTAGGTGAAACAATGGCCTTCTTTCAAGGGACAAAATAGCCTTAAATTGACACCCAGGGAAGGAGACCAAGAGAATCAGTACCCTGACCTCAGTCTCTTCCTTCCCTCCTATCTCTTACTAGTTCTCTCCATTAGTTAAATCCAACCAGAAAACCAGAAGGCATAGGAGCCCATTGATATAATCCTACCAGTCAGCCCCTTGGATGGTGGAGAAAGAGCTTAGGGTATGGGTCTGGAGAGACAAAGAAAACATAGCTGGCACAGCTGGTTTTGTGATTTTTTTTTTCCCTGCATGATACAAAAATCCAGCAAAATGTAATAAGAGATCTCTTTTATTAACAAGCTTAGCAACCTAATAATACTCTTTCTTTAAATATTTAATTCTCCTGAATTGGTTCAGAAGTGTAACTCTGCTGCTATAATTTCTATTAATACTCATTAGTAGTACTCACCATTTGCTAGTTAGTTACTGTGCCAGTTTGTAAGGTGTAGACTAGAGCTAATTTCAAGGACTTAACATTCTAGTGCAGAAAAAATGACCGTGTTTAATTGTGAGAGCTTAAGAATTACACCACTTGAGAAATACTGAGTTAGATCTTTCAGAAGTTGTTTATTATGAGCCCGTAGTATTTTCAGTACCGCACTGAACAGAGACTGTTGCCCTTAAACAAGTTAAAATCAGAATCAAATCACCTACAAAACAACCCACCATTAAACTTTAAGCTTCTTGAATGATTCTGTTATTTTAAAAATACCTTCAGCATTTCACAGTGTCAAAGCAATGTATACGCAATAATAGTTTGTTGAATTGACTCAAGCAAAACTAAATAGATTTTCTCAAAACCACAGTTTATGCAATTGACTTTCTAACCATGTCTTCCCTATAAATAAGGAGGAAATGTTTCTCTTAGGAGTTTAAGTATCTTCTATCTAAACAATTCCTGTTTTTTTCCTTCTTAAGCAATATTCAGTCCTTCAAAAATATTTATTATATATCTAATGTGTACTTAACACTGTGCCAGGTGCTATGAAGGATGCCAAGGTAATAGAATGAACTCCTAATGCTTTGGAGTCACAATTAAATAACCTAAAGTTAAACCAATTTGGGAAGGGAACATTATGGCTTTGAGACTCTAGGTTTCTCTTGATTAGAAAGTATTAGACATTTCAAGTAACTAAACAGGTTAAGGAGAATTCAAGGATGCCTCTCAGTAGTAAATTTAGATCACTCTGGCAAATGTAAGACCTTAAATGGAACTTTTTAGTAGTTAGAAGTAGGGAGAGAAGATTATAATTACAACATTTGTAGAATCTGTGTTTATCACTCAACCTTCTTAATCATCTCCTAAGTGTATCTGGTGATCAGGGTTTTATAACGCAAGAAAATATTTCTATACATTCTGTAAAATCTCTTCTTTTAAAAAGCTCTTCAATTCTGTATTTTGTTAAAAGTTAAAAGCCTCCATGAAAATGAGACAAATGTCAATGGAAGACTGTAGCTGTAAGAGTCAGATGTGACTTTCTCTTGAATAACGTCTGCTTTTTTACAATCCTTTCATGTTAAACTTTGTAAGAATTTATTATTAAATGCTTTATTGACAGTTAAATCTTATTTTTAAAAGGATTTCTCCCTCTGCCCACCAGTGGTAATAGTTTTCTTTTCTTAGTGTTCACTAGCTACGGATAATTCTTAGCTACATTTCACACTATGTAAAGTGTAATTTCTGGTCACCTGCTCCTGAGATGCAATTTGCTTAATATCAATACTATGTAATGACATTAGTACAAAGGCATTCTCCTTATTCCACTGTAGTTTTTTCAGTTTTATTCTGTAGTTGTTAAGTAAGATCATTAAATGTTTTTATTAGTCTTAATTCCTCTTTAATTAGGTAGGTTTGGAATCTCTATTCGGTAAAGTACTGTGCTCTTCAAAGCAAGCAATTGAAACCAGTTATTGAGTAGTTGTACCACAGGAGTTTAATATTAAAGGACATACATACACATTTCAGTACCTTAGTATCTCTATTTTCACTTTAATGATTTCTTATATGTAACAACCACTTGTATAGTGCTTATACTATGACTATCAGTATATAAATATTGACTCTTCTTGGACAGTTCTACCTCCACACTTACTAAAGTCCCTCTTAGTCATTGAAAAGAAAGTTAAAACCAAAAGAACAATAGTCAGTGTAATGAAAGAAAACATAAACACAATGTATCCTGTATTGGACTGAACCAAAACTCTTCTGATATGTTATGTGGTATTAATAGATCATCTTTCATGACAGTAACAGTTGTTGAGAAATAGAATGGTCACATGGAAGCGTTAGGAATACTAATAATATCAGTATTCCTAAAATGCCTTTCCTGTTTGTCTTCACCTTTGTACATTTTACTACTCCTTCAAGGCCCATCTCAAATTCCTCTTCCATAGAACATTCTGCGTTGATTTCAGCCAAGGTTGACTTCTCTCTTTTTTGAATTCTTCTTGCACAATTGAATTAAAAAGCAGGGAATTAGAAAATCAGAAGAGTATGTTAACCAAGAAGCAGAGAGGGGAGAGTTTCAACAAAGGGCCAGTGTAAAGTATACCGCTACTGTGGGCTCCATACTGATTATAGTTGGTGATTAAATCTTATCTTTCCCACCAATTATATACTTCTCCAGGGCATACCCTTATATTTTTTTTCTCTCTTTTTTTTTTAACATCTTTATTGGAGTATAATTGCTCTACAATGGTGTGTTAGTTCCTGCTTTATAACAAAGTGAATCAGCTATACACATACATATATCCCCATATCCCCTCCCTCTTGCGTCTCCCTCCCACCCTCCCTATCTCACCCCTCTAGGTGGTCACAAAGCACCAAGCTGATCTCCCTGTGCTACGCAGCAGCTTCCCACTAGCCATCCATTTCATATTCCCCAAGTTGCCTACCTGGGTTCAGAGCATACATGCAGTTAGTATTTGTTGATTTAGCAATTAACTGAATCGTAACACATATTATTATTAAAATTTTCAAATTCTAAATAAAATTGAAAATATCCCTCTCTACTCCTCATTGTCATCCCTGTTATTTTTCACAGCACCCTGATTATCTCTTTCATAGCATTTTCTACAAACTGCCTTTTATTTATATATTTGTTTACTTGGATATTGCCTATCACCTTCAGTAGACTGTAAGCTCCACAAAGGCAGAACCATTGTATCCCCAGCATCTACCACAGTGCCTAACATACAGTAGGATCTCAATATTTGCTGAATGAATGCATGATATATAGATATTACTTTATTATGAACCATTTTTTTCTCTAAGTTGGTTTATATCTATTTTCTGCCCCCCCCCAAAAAAAGGTCCTTTAGGGAAAGGACTAGAGATTATACATCTTCTTTGTTCTTTCCACAATGCTCTATATCAGTGCTTCCCTTAACATGCGTAAGAATTGCTTGGCAATTACTTGGTACCTCCCCTACCCAAGAGATTCTGATTCAGTAGGTCCCTTGTGATGCCTCTGCTGCTGGTCTCTGGAGCACTCTTTGAGTCACACCACTCTAGGATCTTAGATGTATGGACACATGCTCAATAGAGGGATGTGTGCTTACTTGCTTGCAAAAAAATAAATGTTCTTGATGAGTCATAGAACCTTGAAGTTTGCAAGGACCTTTGCTATCATCTACTCTATGGATGGCAAATAGCTGATGCATATATTAGGGCACTAGTCCCCATTTAACCTGTCTGTGACCTCAGAATCCTCAAGAGCTCCCCATCACCGTCACTCCAGGTGAAGCTGCTCTCTTCTTGATCTAGTCTCCCCCCATCAATTAAAGATGAAGAAACTGAGGTTCAGAGGGTCTGAGTCTCTTGACAAAGATCCCACAGCCCAGGTCTTCTCAATTCTTGCTCAGACTTCAGCATCCGAATAAAAATTTCCTAAGATATTCTGAAGTGGCTTCTATCAAATTTGAGGGTCCGTAATATGCTGAACAGAGAACTTCGTTCCAATAACATGAACTTTCCTCATGCCTTATTCATAATTCCTTGAAAATTTTCCCAAGTGCGTTTATACTAGTAAAAGTTAAATTACATCAGAGCCTTCCTATAAATCTAGAGTAGCTTACTAACATACATCGCAAAGTTTTTGTTGTTTCTTAGGTGATTTCAATTATATATGTTTTCTTTCAGTAATGCATCTTTTCCAATTCGTCAGTATTATGTTATGTTAGTAGTAAGTACAAAATAATTGAGAACAAACTATGACAAATTGAACTAAGCCAAAAAAAAAAAAAAGAAGAAAGCAGATACCTTTGTGATTTAAGCTTTTTTTCGGTCCTTGAAACTTTGAGAATATCTGTCTTTATTAACTTTTGCTTTTTGCTGGTGGTTTCTCTCATCTTATTATGGCTTATAGCACTGTAAATTAATTTAACATGGAAGGATAAAAATGTTTCTCTTGAAATGTTTCTCATTAAATTATGGAAAAATATTACAATAAATAAAGGAAAGAAATGCCTCTAGTACCAGCTTCTGTTTGTTCAATTATTGCAGTACCAAAAGTGAATTATTACACACTTAACTCGGAGGCAATATTATTGCCATTATGTTATAAAATAGATGAGTTGCAGTCTTCCAAAAAGAAAAAAAAAAAAGGTACAGCATAGGTCCTTTGAAAGTGAAATACCTTTTTTTCTTGTACTTCATTTAAATCCATACTGCCCCCATTTTTTTTAGAGTTCTTGCTAATGATGGGCCCAACTTTATATTAAGAACTGCAAAGTAAATTTTATCCAATTACTTTATTCAGGGGAGTCATTAAATGGAGGTACCTCTGAAATTTTGGAAGGCATGTACTGCCAATTAGCTGAAAGCACTGCTCAGGGTCCTTTCTAGTGTATTTTTAATTGAAGACAACCTCTGCAGAGAAGGTGAGAAATTGCTCCTTAGTGGTACTTGTTAGGATGGGATCAAGAGTGGAGAAGACATCTATCTATATCCTTCCCCCACTTACAAAGAATGGTACTTAATTCATCCAACGCATATAGGCAGAGAGGATTAAAGATGTACTTGCCATGAGCGAAAAGAATTGTTCACGAGTAAAAAATGGAAGCAGCTTGAGGCCCCTCAACTAGACAGGCTTTTTTTTTCCCCCATGTGAAACTAAATGCATTAATATTTAAAATCCTATCGAATATACTTATATGAGCACATGTCTAAGTATTCTACTTGAGCTTTTAACAATGAGGCAAGTATTTGAATAATTTGTCTCCCCCAATACGTAAACCATTAAAGGACACAATCACCTATTAAGTGCAAGGCTCTATGATATGCCCTGGAGAGTATGGCGGTTAAACCCAACCCAAATCCTACCTTATAGGAACTTATATGATAAGGCACAAATAAATAGTTACAATGCCATGGAAAAATGGCACATCGCACCAAAGAATCACTGATGACAGCATTATGAAAATTCTTAGTTTGGAAAATGTATTGGAAGATTCTCGGATGGCAATAAGATGCTTAGTTAATAAACTATCAAAACTATCATATGGCTTGAATAGATGATCGATTTTCAAAATTTTTAGGATACTGTATTATAAAACACATTAAACGTTCAAACAGTGTTTTGATGATTCAGAAAGAATTGCAGGATGTTGCATCGCCTCAGAATAACTTATATATATATTAATTAAGCCTGTATAATAGACATGCAGAAGTCTTGATTGTTCCAAGTTAGAAGTCAGAAGCATTGTCCCCAGGTTGTTTAGGCCGAGTTGGTTAGAGATGGTATAGCTGAGCTAGTTTGTCTAATGCAGTGACTCTTAAAGGGAGAGGCGATTTTCCCCTCCAGGAGACATTTGGCCATGTCTGGAGGTACTTTTACTTGTCATAGCTGAACTCTAGAAGGTATAAGGCCAGGTATGCTGCTAAATATCCTACAATGCACAGGATAGCCCTCCACTGCACTGCAAGGAATTATCTAGTCCAAAATGTCAGTAGTGCTGGGTTGAAAAACCCTGCTCTAATATAGAGTTTACTCACCATTCCTGAACTTCTACCCTCTTTCATAGTAATCTCAAATGCCCCAAAAATTCAAAAATCATTTGGTCATTTTTACACGCTGCAAGATAATGAAGTGGTTTTAATTATTTAGTGTATTTAATTTATTATATCATAAAACATTGAAAATATAAATATTGTTTAATTATTCAAGCTTTATCATAGTTTATATTAGTATATTATTTAAGATTTCATAACATTCATTTAATATACTTTATAATAGTATTCTTTATGTAAGACAAATGTTGTACTCTTTTCATTTTAACAAAGATTTTTAACTCTGCACAAGAAAAAGTATAAATTAGCAATCAATATATTTTTAAGTTACATGCTTGGTTTGGGGACCAAATACACATGACAATGTAGACTAGAATTTAATTGTTACATAAAGTCAAAGAAAAAACTGCTTTTATGACCAGATATTTGGAATTCTTGCTTTTTTTTCCCCACTAAAAATTAGCTGATTTTTTTTCTTTTGGTCTCTAAACAATAAGAGAGACTCATGCTGACATTTTCAAGCAAATCTTGCAAATTACATTTTGAGCAATGGTTGAACACAGTTTCACTCTGAGATTTTTATTTAATTGGTAGCTGTTAAAAAGTTGGAGGGGGACCCAGGCTGTCTAGCTAGAGTCTTCCAGTTGGGATACACAAAAACAGAGGTTCTCAAAGTTTGCTGCACATTAGATTTATCTGAGCAGCTTTTAAGGGTTCAGATGCCCAGGCTGTTGACTTCAGCCATGCTGTCAGGAAGCTCACACTCTAGTTGGGGAGAGAGGGTGGGGAAAGTTAATAAGAGAAGTGTGTATAAGACATATGATATAGCAGAATATGAAGGTGGATAACTGTCCAGTGGGATCAGGCAAGGCTTCTTAGAGGAGGTAACATGTGAGTTGTGTTTTAAAGGCTGAGTGGAAATTCAGTGGTTGAAATAAACTCCTTAAGAGGAATTATTTCGATAGAACTGGTCTTAAGACCAGAAATAAATGGTGTACAAAATCAATACCATCTGTCCATTTACTTGGTCTACTTTGCTCTGACCTTCAGGAAAAAAAAAAAAATCCGAAATATAGTAAAAAATTTGAATCTATTTTTCTATATCTTAAATGAGTTATTTCAAGGAAGAAATTTAATATAATAAAAGAGAATTTCCCCCACCCCCCACCCCCCGTGGGAAAACGTTATTTATAATTTGCTTGTGTTTAATTATTTTTTGCCAAAAATATATTATGTATAAAATTGATGATTAAAAATTTGGATTTCTGTATTGGTGATGTCATTTATTTTATAAGATATTAATCATAAAATGCTCTTCCTGCTGACTTTAACAAACTTAAATGAATGAAATATGAAAGTAATTTTTATCGTATTATACGATAGTGGATTTATTGAACTAAAAGAGAACAATGGTCAATGAAAAATAAGTTCTTGATTCCAAATGCCCTGACCAGAGGCTCTCTCTCTGATTGTGCCATCAAATCAGAGAAAATTGTCTAATAAATTGTTGACTTGTAAAATGAAAACTACAATATCTATGGGGCCACCCTTGTTCTCTACATTTTTCTAAAACAGTTTTGTCCAAAAGAAATATAATGTGAGCTACATATGTCATTTAAAATTTTCTGGTAGCTACCCTCAAAAAGTAAACATAAAGAGGTGAAATTAATTTTTAATACTATTTTATATAACCCAGTATACCTAAAACATCACCATTTTAACATGTAATCATTATAAAAGTTAATAATGAGATATTCTCTTTTTTTCCACATTAATTATTTAAAATCTGGTATGTTTTACTCTTACAGCACATCTCAATTCAGACCAGCTGTATTTCAAGTGCTCGGTAGCCGTATGTGGCCAGTGGTTACCATATTACAAAGTACAGTTTTAGAGATCCCCATTAATCCAAAAAGAAAAGAACTTCTAGTCTTTCACAGCTAAGTAATTCTTCACTGCTAGCCTTGGGAACATTTCCAAAGGTAGTCTCCAGATTTTAAATATTCTGTCTTACCATCTCTGAGGGCTTCAGTTTAATGCCATAGTCTTCGTAAAGAATGTCAGACATTCTTTTTTTACAGAATATCCTGAAAGAGCAATTAGAAGTTTATGATGCACATAATGCAAAATACAGGTCATTTTCCAAGCCTGTTTCAGAAGCGCAAAAACTGTAGTCATTTATCACTTCTGAGAATACTGTCTTGAGTATGTCTTTGTTTGAGAATTGGTGATATTGTGAGAACTTCGTGATAAGAGAACAGTCTTTAAGGACAAGATTAAGAACAAGATACCAGACTAAAATTGATAACTAAAATGAAAGACTTTTTAAAATGGAAATCTGATTTAGATCATCCATAGGGGTACATTAGGGAAACACTAGTCTGAAAATAAATCCCACGTTTGTTAAGTTACTGAAAGTTACTTGACTCCTAGCGACTTAATAAGAAACGTCCCTTGTGGCTGGAGTAGGTCTTGATTTTCAGGTAAACCTATCTACCTTTGCAAAGCCACTGGGACGTTTTTGCATTGGAAGAATCATTTAGAGCCATTCAAAGTAAAATTAAAGTATCAACACTTTGGAAAAGAGCTAATAATGAGCAATCAGACACCTGACCTCAAGATTACTTGTGAATTGTGAATCAGCAAAATAAACTCGATTCTTCTTTCGCGAAGTGTGTATCAGTTATCAGGTGTCTTCTAATTCATAAGTAGTCTTTTTTTTTCCCCCTAAAGTTAGTTTATAAGTCAGATGCTTGGGATTTGAAGTAAATTTTCCACAGGGGGAAATATAAATAATAATTAATTTCCTAAACTATCTAACTTCTAATCTGCCTGTATGCATTACTTAACTGTCATTTCCCCCAAGTGTTCACTTCCCACTAGAATAATGAAAGTGGAGTATTATTACATGGTACGTGGTTTGATACTTTTACAAATTTTAATAAAGTATTTATTTAATGTGTTTTAGAAAATGTAGCTGCTACCGTAAACAGCTGACTTTAAGGTATCATTGCTTAGAATGAGACTAAGTAAAACTAAATGGGTCAATGCAAGTCAACTTACAGAAAAATGTCAGGTAAATAAGTGGACAAACATGGCAGTAGTTCTGAAGCTGATTTGGGAAACTGATTACAGTTGTTTCATTCATGGACGATGCCTTCAGAGTTTCAATTAAGAATGCCAGGAACTTATTTCTCTCCCCTATGCCTGTTGCCTCCTTCCTTCTCACTCCCAGTTCCTTCTTCCTCTGACTCCTATCCCCTTTCCTTTTCTGATTTAACAGGAATAGGAACTCCAGAAAGGTGGGAAGATGGCAGGAAGGGAATGGGATGAGATAGGTCTTGGAATGATAAAATAGCTCAGCCTGGAGGGTTAGAGAAGTCTTCCATGATATCTAAACTGAGACCTCAAAGAGGAGTTTCTCAGGTGGGGGTAAGGCAGCGTGGGGAGCATTCTAAACTGGACAACATACTGTGCACAACTCTGGAATCATGGCAAAGTAATTCTGAGACAATTGCAGCTTGATAAAAACTGGAGTTGGGATTGAGAGAGATGAAGCTGGAAAGTTAGCAAAGGTCAGAAAGGATTTTTTATTTCCTACTTGAGAAACAGTGGTAAACAGCTTCAGTTTCTTTCTTTCTTTGTTAAGCAGAGGAGTGACTTTATATAGAATGAAAATTGGTTTGAGGTGGGAGGGTGTACGGCCAGGCCACTCCAGATGGCTGTTCTCTTGCTCTCTGTACCTCCCCTGCCCTGACCAGTGCCTACTTGACCCGTATCTACCCACTTGACTGACCTTCCTACTACTCGCCCCAGGCCCCAGCTGGTGATTGTTCTTATCAAAGGGCAGCGAGGGGCGTGCCCCTCTGTTGGTTTCCCTGGTAACTAATGAGCCCACCTGCTGTTAGTTCCCTGATAACTGGTAATTCCGCCGCCGCCCCGCCCCGCCCTCGCCCGCGAAGACTGCCGCCATGTCCTGCCTGCCGTCTGCCGCACACGCTGGGGTGTCGCTCCAGGACCTTGCTTCAGGCACGTCCGCTCCCTCGTCCGCTAAACCACTGATGTCTCGGTCGCTGACTCCGGGCTCTTTCTTCCGTCTTCAAGGTGGGCAAGTACAGGCCTTGTAGGCCTGTGGGGTGCAGCCCAACAGAGGAGCATGAATTCTAAGGCAAAAATATCCTTCACTAGACTATTAATGAAATCCAGACAGGACACAGTGGTGTGTAAGTGGTAGATATGAATTGATTCCAGAGTTGGTTTGTTGTCCTTGTCGTTTTTGAAGCTAGGCTTTGCCATATTTAATGATGGATTAGTGTTGTACCCAGGATTTAATTTATAGAGGTGACTGAGTGACAACAAAAGAAGTTTCATTATTCACAATTCCTAAAGAAGGGAACATACAACACAGTGCAGTTCTACAAGGGGAAGTACCAGAGTCGTTCAGGAGGCAGAAGGAGCAAAGGAGAAAGCACGGTTTCTCTTGTGTTGTGGTTTCGCTGAGAAGGCATGGGTGAGGCAGGGTAGGCAAGTTTAAGCAAGTTTAGTATTGGATGGCTTAGAATAATTTCAGCAGGCCCTAAGATACAGGGGTGGTCTCTCCTTGTCCAGTACCTGGCCCTGGCAATATTGGCTTGGTGTGTGAAAGTGAGCTAAAGGAGGTGGGTGGGGATATGAGCTTTGCACTGGTTGGTTTGCATATAGAAGGCAGCCTCACCGGGGAGTCGTTTGCTCCTCTTGGAATTAGCTAGGCCTGGGAGGGGCAGTCTCTCCCTGGCCAGCGAGGCCCCCAAGATGTCAAAGGGTCATAAAATATAGAAAATTCTAAAACATGACTGATAAAGGGATAGACGTTATATATAATTTAGGACTGGTTCTCAACATTAGCTCCATTTGAATCACTTGGAAGACTTGTTGACATGCAGATGACTGAGTCTCACCCTCCAAGTTTCTGATTCTAGAGGTCTGGGAAGGGCACAGATAATTTTTTTTTTTAACCTCTTTATTGGAATATAATGCTTGACAATGGTGTGTTAGTTTCTGCTTTATAACAAAGTGAATCAGCGATACATATACATATATCCCCATATCTCCTCCCTCTTGCGTCTCCCTCCCTCCCACCCCTCTAGGTGGTCACAAAGCACCCAGCTGATCTGCCTGCGCTATGCGGCTGCTTCCCACTGGCTCTCTATTTTACATTTGGTAGTGTATATGGGGCACAGAGAATTTGCTTTTCTAAAAAGTTCTCTTGCTGCTGCTGCTGCTGCTGCTGGCGAAAGACCACACTTTAAGAACACTGATTCAGATATGTACAGTTTGGAGAGTATCTCAAAGGAAAAGAATTTCAGGGAATATTCTTGGGCATTTGGCTATGTGGCTCTGAAATTCGGGGTAGAATATTAAGCTAGAAATAAAGACTTGGGGGACCGTCTGCACCAAAATGATAACTGAAATTTGGGGAGTATATTGGGGGAGGTCTCTGTATATAGAAAAGTAGAAAACCCCAAGCCTCACTGACCCTTGAATGCGGAGGAGTGAGAAGAGTCCCCAGAGGAGACCCAGAAAACTTCAGAAGGGCCTTAGGAAGCTGAGGAGGGAAGGCACTCACTACCAAAATGAGAGGCACTTGTGAATGGTTTGACTGATGTTACCAGCATGCATTAACTGCTCCATAATCATTTCTCTTAATTATAGTTCTAAATACATGTTTTAATAAACAACTAATCGACTGAGTTTTTAAAATAAAAAAAGTTAAATGTGTTAATTAGAATTTAAAATAGTCACCTTAGGTTATGGAAGTATTCCTGGGATTCTGTTGCCATTTAAACTGTTTTGGTACTCTTTGGGCATTGGGGGTGGATTATTTTCACTGCTGTGATTTCTTCTTTTTTTAATGTCCTCAGAGGTATCAAATTTTTTATATTTTGAAGGTGGGTTTGAATTTTTTTTGGTCAGTCTTAAAAGCCTCTAATAGTTTATAAAATAAAGAAATGATAAACCTAGATGCAATCAGTTTTTTTTTTTTTTTTT